>SNQJ01S0042706.1:3505-18537 GCA_010110895.2 Picea sitchensis
GAGGGGCATCAATGGGGGAGAAAGAGGGGGGGAAAGAGGGACACAAGGAGATAGAGGAAGAGAGAGATGGATATGGAGAAAGAGAGGGGAGAGAGTGATAAAGGGATAGGGAGAGTGAGGTCAGAGAGAAAGAGAGGAAGATAGAGGGAGGGAGGGAGAATGGGGTAGAGGGGGGAGGGAGAGAGAATTGATTTGTGTTAACAGGAATGCATATGCGTTATTTGAATTTCAAATTATTTTGGGTGGGAGTGACAACTCTAATATTCTTGTTTGCTGAGTTGGTTTCCTCATATTTAGGTTTGGTATTACAAACCCAGTGGTTCGGTCTGCAAATACATAAAAAAAATCCATTTTTATAACTTCCTCCGCATATATTTGTTTTTGACATTATTTTTCTATAGGCTACACAATTCAATCATTGAAGAAAATACATAAACAAATAGAGTTGGTTGTGTAGATTCCAAATATACAATTTGTTTTTAAATTAATAATGTTTAATTTTTTTAATCTATTTTTGTCTTGACATATATCAAAATCCTAGAACACATACCCCTCTTATTTATTCTATAACTTTTTGTCGGCTTAACCATTTCTTGAATGATTTATATGCGACACTAGAGGAGACCGATATCTACGATTTAAAAATAAATAAAATTTGATCATGTTAAAACACTCTTAGCCTACACGAACAAAAGACGTTATAATTTAAAGGATATGTTGACTTTGATAAAAAAAATATAAAATTAATATTATAAATTTCCAAAAAATAAAATGCACAAGAATAACTGGTTCTGTACAAGTATACAATTTTTTCGAACAAAATTTTGTTGTTAAGTTACTCAACACTTGCACGAACAAAAACATATACCTTACATTTTGTTGGAAAAATAAGATATCATTGTTAGAAAAAATAAAATTTGTCATAGTTATTGACAATTTCTATGAATAAAATTTGTATATTCGTGTTGGCCCTTGACGAGGTTTTGTGGAAAGGCTGGTCATGTTTGACGTCTTTTGGGACTTCGACAGGTTGGTCGAAGGAAGAGCACAAGTTGAAGCGGGGACCGTGGGATCTTGACCCCTTTTTAGGGCATTTTTGGGTTTTGGGTCCATGTAACGGGTGTGGGAATGTCGACCCATGGGTTTACCCATGTTTAGGCCCTTTTGTAATGTATAAATAGGTATCTAGGCGATGTAAGGTGTGTGAAACTAGACCTAGTAAGATTGGCTTAGTGCAGATCTAGGGGCTTTGTGCATATTGTGTGTTAAGATTTGCAGAGCTAAGTGCAAGTGATTGTAAGAGGCTTTGTGTGGAGACTGTGTAAGAAGTCTTTGTGCTGTGACCTAGCTCGGGGAAGAAGGATATGGCGAGGTGCATGCAGATCTCCTGTCCTATGTAGAGTAGGATGTTGTGGCTCTGCGCATGTAGATGANAAAAAAGGAGAAGAGTTGGTGGATGTAGCCCCACACTGGGGTGCACCATGTATATCCTGTGTTATGGTTGCTTTGTGCATTATGGTTGTTTTGTTCTTCATATGATTTAATATTAGTATAGTAATGTATGTTTAGATGAATTTGATATGATATCTTAGTGCTTAATGATGTGAATGAATGTTGTATCTGATCTATTTCCATATGCTAAGTGATTATATGTGATAGATCTAATTTAATAATGTGTTGCTCTGTAATTAGGGTTTTATTTATGAAGTGAATATGGGTTAGTTACTAATGAATGGTAAATGCTAAGTGCTTTGTTAGAGTGGTGTAATCATAGATCTGTGTCCTAGATAGGTTGCAGACACTTGATTCCTGCAACCACCCCTACCTCTACCTCGGGTGAGACTTCATCTACTTTGCAGGTGTTGCCGAAAGGGTCGATAGTTAGGGTTTTGTTGGTGCTTTGTTGAAGTGTTGAACCTTGGGTATGCCCCTGTATGCCAACAAATGGTTTCGTTGCCTGGGAACTGAAACTATGATCTCTGGGAACTGAGGAAAAGAAAAAGTTATGTGCGTAGATTTGTTGTTGTAGTGTGCAGTATTCCACTTAACTTGCGAAGCTCTGTGCCAAGAAAGGAATCAGATCTGAAGAAAAAGAGGTAAGATCTGAAATCTTTGTTCTCTGCTAAAGGTAAGAACAGTGAAATGTTTTGATTAAAAAGGTAATATCTGAAAGCTTTGTGCTCTGTTAAAGGAAAAATAAGTGAAAGTTTTTGTTTCAAAATAATGGATCTAGGAATGACTGATAGATTTTGTCCTAGTATGAAAACTTGGGCACAGCTAGAATAAAACAGATTGGAAATGTGTAGATATGATAGAAATAGTGAAATATATGTTACTCCCATACATAGAAAGAATGTTTGGATTAACAAATGGATGTAGGATCCTATAAATAATTTTTTGCGGGTCAGTTACTATGATCCTAGTGCACAGTACATGAAAGGTTGGGGATCATTCAAAAGAAAGAGATGATTAAATCTGTGTTACAATTGTAGAAGACCTGGACATATTTCTAAGGAATGCCTTGGTATAAGACCTAGTTGTCTTTTCTATAAATCTATGGAACATGAAGTTTTGTATTGCCCTAGAATGATTGCTAAAGTTGAAAATATGAATATGAGACAAGAAAACCTCAAAGAAGGCCAAGAAACTAAAGATATGATAGAACCCCGGAGAGAATCAGAGACTGTATTATTGCAGATGAAAGAAACCCTGAATGATCATAGAGGCATCAACTTATCAGACGTGTTAAAAAAAAAAGAGTGTATAGAAGCAAGAATAGGAGACTTCGACATAGATTGTATTATGGATAAGGAGACACGGGTGAATATTATGACAAAAAGAACTTGGGAAACCTTGGGAAAGCCAACTATGATTCCTTCATTGGGAGGAATAGAATTATTTAGAGGAAAGCTAATAACCCTATTTGGAAGACTTACCCAGACATCTATGAGTGCTCATGGAACTTCGACAGAGGAAGAATTTGAGGTCGTTAAATTTGTTGAGAACAATGCCCCATTTGCTATGTTGATAGGAAAAACATGGATTGAGAAAGATCAGGTTTGACGAAAAGAAGAGGAAGACCTAGAACAGAAAAATAAAGAATTAAAAGATTTCATGACTAGGAGAATAACACACTTAATAAAAGAACAGAAAAACAAGTCGAAGCTACTAAGGACCAAAGACTTGGATGTCGAAGTTGAAAGAACACAGACAGACTTGAAAAACTTGTCCATACAGGAGAGTAGAGCACCTACCCCAGACATAGAAGAAGTATTGCCCTTGAACCCTATGAAAGATCATCAACAACACGAGGTTAATATGCCAAGAGAAGATAAGAATCAAAATGGGAAGAGGAATTCAGTAACTCAGATTACAAAGAAGGATAGAAAGATCAGCAAGAATAAAGCAGAGTTATAAAAATTGCAAGAAGTTCCAGAGAGGACTTCGTAGAAGGAAGGACTACAGAATTTGAACTTCGTCGAAATATCATAACAACGCAGATTGACACTTCATCATGACAGAGCAATATGACCATTGGAGGTGTTATGACCATTAGACCAACACTCTCGAAGGGTTAGAAAAGAATTTATGGTCAGAAATCTCGCTATTGGACCATTGGGACTGTGCCATAACAGATGGAATTGCATTGATTAAGGATTTTTGACCCATTAGAAGAATCTGTTACGTTGTCTACTTATCCCGTCGAACGTTGCACTGAGAACACTTTTGCAAACAATGATTCTTCAAGCCCACAGAGAGATGACTATTACCACGCTGCGTTTATTGAGACTTCGCCACCTGTTCTATTGCATTGAGTGTTTGTTCATTTACCTGAGATATCTGATCTCGAGTGTGTATGTCGGGTGAGCGTAGTGTTGTGGAAAAGTCAGTAGAGGAAATTCTAATCGATCTAATGGCTGAAAGGTCATGTCCGTAGGGATTCAATATTCATCGAAGAGAGGAATGCAAGCCTCCACGTTGACTGCTCGTGGTTCTGTACCATCCCGAGCTACGACTGAGAAACGAACCAAGCATCACAACGACTTGGTGAATGTGAAGCTAATCCGATCCATCCTACTCGACTACATCTCGCCTCTAGCTGGTGTGGTGAGTCGTGACAATGTCCCGAGGGACTTCGACTACACGTTGATTACTGCGTACCTCCCGAAGGGGATACGCGTATTCAAACCACAGCTGGAGAGGATTCTGACATTGAAGATCAACGACTATAATTTGGGAGACCGAAAGAACTATGGCCTGCTCTCCCCTCATAAGTATTTGACCAATACCAAGGGGAATAAGTCAAAGATCATCCCCCAACCATGGACTATGGACATTGTGAGGTCCACTATTCTGAACGTAATGAAGATACCACATTTTGGAAGGCATTAGGAGGTTAACATGTGTGTTAAACTACTGCTTTCGTGCTTCCATGGTGGTTATATGTGGTTGGACAGACGCATCACCGTTGATCTGGCACTGATCCATAGGATCACCAGACTAAGCATGCAGGGACTAGACCCATAAGACTTTTACCCAGAGAAGGTTGTAGATCACGCCCTGGCACAATGGATAAAAGATATCTATGGAGATGTGGAGAAGGGGAAGCGAGGTTACAAGGTAGCCTCCATCCAGAATGGCATAGTCCACCTAGCCTTCTAGTTGATTGTTGGTAAGCTAGTAAGGAAGAACATAACCATGCAGGTCATAGGGTTCGTTGTTGACCTCGCGGGAAAATGTGTGCAAGGGCTACAAACGAACTGGGCGAGCTACCCAGTTAACCAGTTATAACAAGACTTTCACGAAGCTCAGGATAATGGATATGAGTTTCATTTTAGTTGGTTTTTTATCCTCATCGCGTACATTGCTTGGGAGATCCTGGAAGGAGAGACCTTCCCTAACATTGATCCATTAGAACCACTAGCTGTGAAGTTCACCACGCTCTGGTATTCGAGCGATATGGGGAAAAATGGCATTCAAATGCAGTGTTCAAGACCTACTACCTGTAGTTGAAGAGGGCTATTGAGTCCTTCCCTCACATGACATCGAACACCCTTCACAGGTTTAGGCCAATAGTGAAGTTACACACAGATAGGAATTTTATTTATATCACTGCGCGTGGAGACGAGCATAAAGAAGAACTCCAATCCTACTACAAGATTACATAGGAGGACATGGAAGAAATCACTAAAGAATGGCCCGCAGAGTTCCTTATCCCGGTCGACCAGGTAGAACTATCCGAACCCAACCTAATCAGAAGCCTGATGGTTACTTGTGAAGAGTATGATGCACCTAGAAGTAGTAGAAGGAAGAAGAAAGAAGAGGTACAGGAGATGAACAATGCATCAGTAGATATTTCTTCAGAGTCACCAGGAGGAGGAGGTGATGACGAAGTAGACAAAGAAGAGAACAATGGAGAAGACGATAAGTAGAAGCAAGGTGAAGTAACACCACTTAGGGATCCAATTGATGAGGCTGAGACCTCCAAGAAAATAAAGGTTTCCCCCATGAAACCTACATCATGAAAGAAGTCTAGAGCTAGTAAACCACATATGCAGTCTGTGTTGACGATGGGTGACATAGATATCATCATCGTCGCTGTATCAGACACCTTTGAAGATATTTTACAGTGCAATGAAGAAAAACAAGAGACCATGTATGAAAGGATTGAAGCAGAGTTGAGAGGGATACAACAAGCCCTTCACTCCAGCCACACAATGTCTACTATGACCCTGCCATCAGAAGAAACAGAGCTAGGAGATGAGCCTGCCCAACTCCGTAGAATAGAAGATGCGAATGAAGCTTGACTTTGTCGTGCCCAAGAAGAAAACTAATGGGTCATAGAGGCCCTAAAAAAAGTACAAGAGTAAGTCATAGAGAAATGCCAGGTTGCACAACAGGAAAAATATGACCTCCAAGTGAAGTTCACAAAGGATAGAGTCTGAATCCAACAGGAGAAAGAACACTTGCTCTCGGAGCAGGTAGGAGTTAAAGAAGCAATCACTAGAGAACTTTTCTCTGTGACAAGCTTAGAATAGATAGAGGAAGACCCAGTGGAGAGTCAAGTAGAGAAGCTTGCTGAAGTCATTCAACAGCTCCAACAGAGAGTAGACGAACCAGAGTTACAGGCAGTGCCAAGCACTCCACAGGAAGTGCACGATTAGAGAGAAGCAACTGCCTAGAGCATAGTTGAGAGAATCATATCATTAGCCATGGAATGTAAACAAATGCACATTCGAAGTGAACAGACTTACGAGTGACTTACAGAGGACCCTGAACTAAGGACATTGGAGTCACAGCTCTAGGAGGCAAAGAAACAAGCAACAACAGTGCAAGTGCAGTTGAATCCCTTGTCAGCGGTCGATAGAATGAAAATATCCCAGGAACATCGAACTTCTCAACAACAAGTCCATGCTATCCAGAGTAGAGTCATGGAAGTGAACCAGAAGCTCCAGCCAATGCAGGATGCAACTTGCATACTGTTTGAGGAGATTGAAGGACAAGGTGCAGAACTGGAACAAGTGGCCACCACAGTTGAGCAACGCTTGGCAGGACCAGTGAACGAGATAGTTATTCAGGAGTTCGTTGAGAAGGAGGCCCTGGTGAAGTAGCAGGTCGAAGAAGCTCGATCCAAGATCGAGGTGTTTGAGGCAGAGTTACCCAGATCATAGTGACTCGGGATGATTCATAGGTGAGTGTTGGGGGCCTGTTGGCCCTTGACTAGGTTTTGTGGAAATGTTCGTCATGTTTGACCTCTTTTGGGACTTCGACATGCTGGTCGAAGGTGGAGCGCAATTTGAAGTAGAGACCATGGGATATCGACCCCTTTTTAGGTCATTTTTAGGTTTTGGTTCCATGTGAGGGGTATGGAAATGTCGGCCCATGGGTTTACCCATGTTTAGGCCCTTTTGTAATGTATAAATAGATAGCTAGGCGATGTAAGTTGTGTGCAACTATACCTAGTAAGATTATGATCTGGATTTTATGAGCAGAACGAAATGAATACAAATTATTAACAAATTCTTAACACAAAATAAAAGAGATACGGTAAAAATGGTTTTCTATTCAATAATGAAATAAGTTGAAACTATAAAATGCAGCGGAAACAAGCTTGTTGGAATGGTGGCGGCTTATCTCTGAGAAGAGATGTGATGACTGCGCTCATTCGCAAGAAGATGATTACAATGAGGCTCTGAAGGAATTTTACAATAAATAGGAATTCCAAAAACCCTAGACATCCAAAAATCTAACCTTAGGAGATGAAGCGCCAAAAGTCATGTGGGCCCTGTTTGGGTAAGTTAGTACATTAACTTCCCGGGGTCGTAACTTTTGCATACAATATCCATTTTAGGAGTATGATAGGATGTTGGAAAGGTATTGTCAAGGATATTCATTTTGGGTCCTCAATCATGTTGTAGGCTATCATTGAGAAGCTCGATCCCAAAAAACCTTCATTTAGGACCTCAAAATGGCCCCAAAAGTGAAAACTGCTAAAAATAGTAAATTTCCAAAATTGCCAGAAAACTGTTTTGAGCCAGTTGGAAAAGGTGGGTGGCCATTGATATCCATTTGGATCAATCCTACCTCCTCAAGAAGCAATGGTCTCCATTGCATTGATTTCCCCCATCAGATGAGGAAATTTCTGCTGAATTTGGCCCCGGGTGAGCCACTTGCCTTGGTGCAGGAGTTGCCCTGCTTTAACGACTCGATAAAGCTGGATATTTTGCTGTCAAGTTCGCTTGATATGTGTGTCCACATATGATAATTCGATGCCTGTTGGATGCAGTCGGGGTTGAGCTTTGTTGGTTTCAGTTGTTCTACTACGTTTAAGGTGTCCAATAATGGTGGGAAATAAGGGCGAAGGAGATCCACGTTGAACACTACGTGCAGGCCAAGGAAAGGAAGAATGTTGAGCTCAAAAGAATTATTCCCCATGGCCTTGGTGATGTTGTACGACCCATAATGGAGTGGGAAAATCTTTCGATGGGGTCCTGTAAGGCGTTCTTTCTGCAAGTGCAACCAAACTTTGTCTCCCACCTGAAACTTATATGGCACCCGATGTTGATCATGGCAATGTTTGTACTTGTCAGTGGACTTCTATAGGATATCTTGAACCTGTTGGTGGATGTGCTGGATCCTCTCAATGAACCAGGTGGCTTTGTCAGCTTCAGTTGGAACATGAGATGAGTCGATCGAGTTGACCACAAGGGGAAGTGCAACATGTATGGGACCCAATGGTTGGAATCCCAACCCCACCTGAAAGGGGCTATGGCTGGTTGAGATATTAAGGGATCAGTTTTAGCTATGCTGGACATAGGGAAGGCTCTCATCCCATGTGCGAGGGTGCTTTGAATTATACATGCGAAGGATATGCACAACCATTCGATTTACGACCACTGTTTGGCCATCTGTCTGGGGGTGGAAGACTGTGTATTTGGTTAGCTTCGTGTCTAGCAATGACCAGAGGCTCAACTAGAATGTGCTAAGAAATCGATTATCCCTATCTGAGACAATGGTTTGTGGGAGTCCAAAATGTACCCAGACCCATTCAAAGAAGATCTTGGCAGTGGCCTCTGTTGTGATGCTCTTCTTGCAAACAACCAGAATCACCATCTTATAAAAGTGCTCAACAACCACAAAAACACAATCATTTCCCCACTTGGTGGACGTGAGGCCCAACATTTAGTCCATTGAGATGGATTCCCATGGCCCGTCAAGAGTAGGAAGAGGGGTGTACATGCCCTGTTTCTTAGTGGTTGGTTTGGAAATAGCGCAGGTAGTGTAGGACATGATATACTTGTTGACCTCCTGTCGGAGTTTCGGCCAGTAGAAATGTTTCTGTAGCATCGCCACTGTCTTTTCGATGCTGAAGTGTCCTGCTACACGACTGTAGTGGGATTCCCATATAAGCTTCGCTCACTCTCTTGATGGAACACAGATATGGCCTAGATGACACAACAACCCATCTTGAAGATAGAAATTATCGACAACTATGTTTGCACCCAACATTTGGTAGGTGGTGGTGAAGTCCGGGTCTATCTGATAGAGTTGGGGCCATCAAGAGGTCTCATGGACGCAAGATTCTAGCACTGTGGTGAGTTCCACAACTGGTGGTCTTCTGAGGCAGTCAATGACATGATTGGTGCTTCTTGTTTTATACTTGATGTTGAGGTGGAATTGCTACAAGTATGTGGACCACTTTTGATGGCGGTCATTCTGCAATTTTCCTTGTGTCTGCATAAACTGTAGTGGCTTATGATCAGTGTGGATGACTGTCTCCTTCCCAAGAATGTAATGTCTCCACTATCAGCAGGATTTCATAATGAAGTACATTTCTTTGTCGTAAGTAGGGTACTTACAGACAACATCGGATAGTGTCTCACTATGATAGGCCACGGGGTGGCCATGCTGAGTGAGAACGGCGCCAACAACATAGTCTGAAGCATATGTCTCAATATCAAAGGGATGTTGCAGGTTTGGTAGTGAAAGTACTGGGGATGAGCACAAGCAATGCTTCAAATCATCGAACGCTTGTTTTTGGGACTAGCCCCACGCAAAGTTTTCTTTACCACCACCCCTGGTGATTTGGATGAGGGCCCATGCAATATGGGAGAATCCCAACACAAACCTGCAGTAGAAATTGGCAAGGCCTAAGAAGCTCCGAAGCTCAGTGAGTGTGGTTGGGGCTGGCCAGTCATGTATGACTTGGATATTGGATGGATCCACATGTACACGATGTTGATCAATGATGTAGCCTAGGTAATGGACCCTGTCCATCCCGAAGGAGCATTTTTCCAAGTTGGCGTATAGCTTATGCTGCCGCAGGGTGTTGAGAACCTGCTGAATATGCTGCAAGTGTTCGGCCCAAGTCTTTCTATAAATGAGAATGTCATCCAGATACACCACTACAAAATTATTGGTGAATGCTCACAGGATATCGTCCATCATCCTCATGAAAGTGACCGGAGAATTTGTCAAACCAAAGGGCATGACCAACCATTCAAAAAGGACTTCCTTTGACTTGAAGGCAATCTTCCATACATCTGTCTGTTCTATCGGGACTTGGTGGTAGCCAGACTTCAGATCAATCATACAGAAGTATTTATCCCCCATGAGTTGATCAATAAGGTCATCAATTCGATGAATTGGGTACCGGTTTCTAACTATGATTTTATTCAGAGCCCGGTAATCAATGCAGAGTCGCCAGGTTCCATCTTTCTTTTGTACCAACACGATTGGGCTCCCGCAAGGTGATGAGATGGGATGGATGTGCCCCTTGTGGAGCATCTCTTGGATTTGTCACTTGATCTCCCCATTCTCTAAAAGAGAACAACCATAGACTGTCCCATTCAACAGTGGTGCACCGGGGGTCAGATCGATGGGGTGCTTGACATGGCAGTGCAGAGGTACTCGGATAGGTGAGGAGAAGATATCCTGGTATTCTTCCACGACCTTATCTACTTGATTCTGCTGTGTGGAGAGGTCGGCCGCAGATACCCTGGATGTGGCTATGATATTTCTCTTATTCTAAGAGTGAATCATGAAGAAGACAAAATTCCTCGTCTGAGAGATGACCTTCCTGCATTTCTTAGCAGAGATCAAGGAAATAACACTAGGTGGGACTACCTCAGGTATCCTGTACAATTTCCTTTTCAAAGTAATAATAACACTACGAGGCCTAGATTCATATACAACATGACGTTTCCATAAATAAGGTTGAACCAAAAGAACATCACAAACTTAGAGAGGAGCAACATCACACAATACCTCATCTTTGAAGGGCTTGATGCCGTATGACAGTCGACATTGTTGGCTGATGCGGAGATCGCTTCCTTGGCAGAGCCATCCAATGGTGTAGGGTTGTGGGTGAGGTGTTGTGGGCAGGGCCATCCACTTGACGACCTCTACAGAGATGAGGTTCTTCTGGCTACCGCTATCAACAATGAAGTGCAACAGGGTGCCTTTTACCCACATTTGTGAATGGAAGAGGTTCTCTCCTTCTTCTGGCTCGTCTAGTTCACCAGGCTAGAGCTTGGTGGTAGCAATAGTGGCACTGGGTTCCAAGTCAAAGATCCGTCTTCCCCTTTCTAGTTTTGGCTCAGAGTCAGACTCTGCATCTGATTTAGAGGCTTTCACTTCAGCCACCAATGACTGCTTTGAGCGACAATCAACAGTGTTATGCGAAGGGCTCTTGTGGAAGTCGTACCACTTCCCGGTATCTTTCTTTGTCTTTCCAGTGTCCTTATTTACTTGCGGCTTGGACTGGTTGTCCTAATACTGTCCATATTTTCTTTGTCCTTTGTTCTGTGGGTTGGGGCTACCCTTTCCTGGCTTTTGTTGTGAGGGTTTCCCAAGCCCAAATTTCCGTGTCTTTTGTTTGAGCTTCTGCTCGATTTTGATGGCATATCGGTAGGCCATGCCCAAGGATGAGATGTATAGAAATTCCATTTCGGTCTGGATGTATCTATGTAGAGAACCACAATACTTGAGCACCATATGTCTCTCCAAATCTTTCATACCCAGCTTGGTGCGCAAGGTATGGAAGATATTTGTGAAATCTGGCACTGCTTGGTCTCTTTCTTGCTGCAGTATGGTCCATTTGGTATATAAGTCATCATAACTTCTGATAGGGTCGTATTGTTCCTTAACAACATCCCTGAAGGAATCCCAGGTGGATGTGACTGTAAATAATGAGGGTTCATCTGTTTCCTTTTGCTCACAGAACGTTTCCCACCAATCTTTGACATGGGGGACGACTTTGAGGAGTGCAAAAATAATATTTTCTCTATTCGAGAAGTTATGGAAAGAAAAATACCCTTCTAGCAGATTCAACCACTTGTCTGCAACATCTGCCTCTATCTAACCTTCAAATATAGGAATATCGAAGTTTATTTGTACCTTGAAGGGGGTGGCGCCTCCGCTCGAATAAGATGCATCACATGTTGGTAGCCGCCGAAGGATTTGCGTGAAACTATCCATCATCTCATTCCTCTGTTGCGTGAGGGCTTCCTCAATAAACAGTTTGAAAGGATCTCCTACCCTATCATCTTTATTTTCTCCTTCCATGAGAGGTCACTTGGGTGTGCGAGAGATTTTTTCCTCAATAGAAACAAGCTCAAGACCCAACTCTTTGTACTCTGACCTCATTGGGGACATGCATTAAGATGAGAAGGAGAAAACCGCTCTGATACCACTGATCCAGATTTTATGAGCAGAACAAAATGAATATAGATTCTTAACAGATTCTTAACAAAAAATAATAGAGATATAGTAAAACTAGTTTTCTATTCAATAATGAAATAAGTTGAAACTGTAAAATGCAACAGAAACACGCTTGGTGGAATGGTGGTGGCTTATCATTGAGAAGGGATGTGACGGTTGCGCTCATTCGCAAGAAGATGATTAAAATGAGGCTCTTAAGGAATTTTAAAATAAACAATAATTCCAAAAACCCTAGACATCCAAAAACCTAACCCTAGGAGATGAAGCACCAAAAGTCATGTGGGCCCCATTTGGGTAAGTTAGTACATTAACTTCCCGAGGTCGTAACTTTTGCATACGATCTCTGTTTTAGGTGTATGATAGCCCGTTGGAAAGGTATCATCAAAGAGATTCATTTTGGGGCCTCAATCATGTTGTAGGCCACCATTGAGAATCTCTATCCCAAAAAACCTTCATTTAGGCCCTCAAAATGGCCCCGGAAGTGAAAACTGCTAAAAATAGTAAATTTCCAAAATTACCAAAAAACTATTTTGAGCCAGTTGGAAAAGGTGGGTGGCCACCAATATCCATTTGGATCAGATTATCTTAGTGAGGATATAGGGGCTTTGTGCATACTATGTGTTAATACTTGCAGAGCTAAGTTCAAGTGATTGTAAGAGGCTTTGTGTGCAGACTGTGTAATAAGGCTTTGTGCTATGACCTAGCTCAGGGAAGGAGGATCTAGCGAGGTGCACGCTGTTATAGCAAGATTTCCCTCAACATTGCTATCTTGCACAGAGGGACTTTTTCCATTTCCCTATGCAGACTTGTCATCCTTTTTTTATGAATTCAGAGCTAAAATAAATAGTTTTCCACATATACACACCCTATCTACTATACAACATGCGTATACGCAGGCTTGTCCACTACAACCAACGTACATCGGGATTTTTTCCAGAAAATAAAAAAATGAAGTTGAGTTTCCATGTCACGATAGGAGATCTCTGATCCTTGGCCTTCTATATACTAGAAACGTTCCGACTTGGCCCTTCAGTTGCATTTTGAAGGCTATAAGAACACAATTCCGAGCTATGGAAAAAAGAGGAAAGCATTCAACTTTGAGAGCAAAGTTACTCTAAAGAATTTACTTCATATTGAGTCTACATCCCTTTGTCCCTCAATTCTGAACACAATGTTCAGCCCCCAAGCTCTTTCCCTATTGTTGAGAGAACCTCATTGTCTCTTTTCTATGAGCTTGCCTTTGGTGGAGAATTGAAGTGGTCGAGGCCCAGTTGGAAGCAACTTTGTTTCTTGGTTTCGAACCATGCTGACACAGAAGTCTGTAATGTTTTCATTTTTTCTGATCATTTATTAATAGAAATACTCCTTTCTCGTCCAATTGATATCGTGCAAATATATGATTATTATCCATGGGAATATTTGTAATGTTTATTAATGGATTATGAAATTTAATGTGCTAACCCCTTTAGATTTTCACTATATACGTGCTCTTCTTATTTGTTGAGAAATTGTTGTAGGTACAAAGCTTTGGGTCAAAGTAATCAATGGTGGAACATCATCAAACGTTGGAACGAGGTAGGCTTCTTTCTTATATCGCTCTCACATTGGTTTATATAACATATGTTGGAATTGAGTAGATTTATGCAGTCATACGTGTCTGTTGTGGTTTACCCTGGCCATAGAGAGTTTTTCCTATGTAACAACGCATATCTCCTATCCTATGTGGAGTAGGATATTGTGGATCTATGCATGTATATGATTGACACAAGACAATAAATAAGGAGGAGAGTTGGTGGACGTAGCCCCACACTGGGGTGAACCATGTATATCTTGTGTTATGGTTTCTTTGTGCATTATGGTTGTTGTGTACTTCATATGATTTAAGCTTAGTATAGTAATGTATGTTTAGATGAATCTGATATGATATCTTAGTTCTTAGTGATGTGAATGAATGTCATATATGATCTATTTCCATATGATAAGTGATTAGATGTGTTAGATCTAATTGAATACTACGTTGCTCTGTAATTAGGGTTTTATCTGTGAAGTGAATATAGGTTAATTACTAATGAATGGTAACTTCTAAGTGCTTTGTTAGAGTGGTGTAATCACAGATCTGTGTCCTAGCTAGGTTGTAGACACTTGAGTCCTGCAACCACCCCTGCCTCTATCTCGGGTGATACTTCATCTGCTTCGCAGGTGTTTTCGAAAGGGTCGGTAGTTAGGGTGTTTATGTTGTGTTGTTGAAGAATTGAACCCTGGGTCTACCCCTGTATGCCAACAATTCATAAAGATAATTCAATTTTCTACGTTTCATATTCTTACACCATATTCAAATTAATTGTAAAAGTACCTTGAATAATCCCCCTGATTTAACAAATTTTTGTTTTTCCAGGTTTTCATTACCACTAACATGTCATGAGAGACCATCATTATCTTGCATTCACCCACTTTGGTGATGTTTACATGATCAAGGTATTGGATGAAAGTTATAGGTTAGACTTAATATATAATTCACTGGTGAGGAGCATATTCAATGTATAGGGGAGCATGTGTATGACTATACCCATGAAAGAAGTCGATTAAGACCTAACAAAGATTGAGACAAGTGCTCATTAAGGGGGAGTGTTCAAATTATTAACTTATACTTGTATTATCTAGATTAATGTGTGATACGTAATCATACAAGATGGTTGTTATTGTTATTATTGGATTGGTCATGTTGTGAGGTAGATTTTTTCTATACGTGAACAACTTTTTTCTAAGTCTTATGAAGTTGTTAAATCTAGTTGGATAAAAGAGTTTTTCTC
>SNQJ01S0042706.1:20292-45169 GCA_010110895.2 Picea sitchensis
TTGAGCGAGGAATATAATCAGGCTCCATAACCAACAATATCTCACTTGGATACTGATCACAACAACTCCAATGTTTTTGTACCTGTTGAACTATGATCCACCTTGGACCTGGAAAATTTCTCATCTTCACTTTCATTCTTGAAGGCAAACTGAAACTGAGAAGAAACTCAATTTATCCTCGATTACTACCTTTGTTAACATGTCTGAAGGATTCTAGCTAGTATGCATCTTTTCCAACTTCAAATGTCCATATTCCAAGACGGATCGTATGAAATGGTCCCTGAGATCTATATTCTTAGTATTAGAATGGAAGGATTATTCCTTTTCAAGATGAATGACACTCTCATTGTCACAGTACAACCTGTTATTCTCCTAATTCTTTCCCAATTCCTCCATAAACCTATGCAACCAAATAATTTCTTTACTAGAATCTATAGAAACAACATACTCTGCTTCCATTGTTGAAAGTGAAACAACCTTTTCCAGTTCNTTGTCACAGTACAACCTGTTATTCTCCTAATTCTTTCCCAATTCCTCCATAAACCTATGCAACCAAATAATTTCTTTACTAGAATCTATAGAAACAACATACTCTGCTTCCATTGTTGAAAGTGAAACAACCTTTTCCAGTTCTAAAATCTAACTTATGACTGTTCCACCTACAGTAAAAACATACCCTGTGGTGCTCTTCCTGCTATTTTGATCACCTATCATATTTGAATCAACATATCCCTGTAGAGCAGTGTCTGAACCTGCAAAAAATAATGCATGAGTAGAAGTACCTCTCAAATACCTAAAAATCCACTTTACTACCTCCCAACGTTGTTTACTTGGATTGTTCATATACCTGTTCACAACTCCCACTGCATTTGCAATATATGGTTGTATGCACACCATAGCATACATCATGCTACCAACTGTTGATGAATAAGGGATCTTGGACATGTATTCTATTTTCTCCTATGTCTTGGGACACATTTCCTTGGTTAATTTTAAATGGTTTTCCAAAGGTGTACTAACTAGTTTTTCATTCTACATTATAAACCTCTCCAACACCTCCTCTATGTACTCACCCTGAGACAATGTCAATTTGTGATTTTTCCTATCTCTTGTTATTCTCATACCAAATATTTTATTTGCAACACCAAAATACTTCATCACAAATGAATTAGCTAATTTATTTTTGAGCACATTTATATCATGCATGTTAGACCCTGCAACAAGAATGTCATCTACATATAATAGAAAGATAATATAGCTTCCATTTTCTAGCCTTTTAAAATAAACAAAATGATCAAAATGACATCTACTATAACCTTGTTCTGTCATAAACCAGTCAAAATTCAAATACCATTGCCTTGGAGATTTCTTTAGGCCATAGAAGCTCTTCTTAAACCTACAAACCAAATTATCCTTCCCTTTGACCTCATACCCATGTGGTTGCTGCATACAAATATCTTTCTCCAAATCCCCATGGATAAAAGTTGTTTTTACATCTAACTATTCAAACTACAAATCTTCTACTGCCACAAAACTTAAAATAGTCCTAATTGAATTCATTTTAACAAAAAGAGAAAATATTTCATCAAAATATACAACTTTCTTTTGTGCAAACCCCTTTACAACAAGTCTAGCCTTGTAACACTTTTTTCCTTCGTTTTCTTCCTTCAACCTATAAACCCATTTATTTTGCAATGCTCCTTTTCTTGCAGGTAACTGAACCAACTCGCAATTATATTAATTTACCAAGGAATCCATTTCCTCTTTCATTCCTTACTCCCACTTGCTTTTAATGTCTACATGCATTGCATGTTCATAACTTTTTGGTTCACTAGAATCAATCAACAATAAATAATACAATGAAGGAGAGTATCGTTCAATTGGTATACTTAACCTGATAAATCTTCTAAGAATACTTGCAGGAGTTTGAGGTGTCTTCTGCTCATGTTTTTGTATATTTTTTTTTTCTGGTACCTTTGGAGTTTCTTTTTCAGTGATCTCATCAAGCACTGTGTATTGTGGTTTTTCTTCTTCCTGTTTCCTTCCCTGCAACTAATCTTTGTACATGACCTTATCATTGAATATGACATATCTACTCCTAATGATTTTGTGATTTTCATAACCCCATAAATGATAACCAAAATCATTAACACCATTTCCAATAAAGGTACACTTCTTGGATTTTGCTTCAAGCTTTGTTCTATTTTCATTATCAATATGGACAAATGTTTCATAACCAAAAATCTTCAAAAAATGAATAGTTTACCTTTTTGCCTATCCATACCTCCTTTGGAATGCCACCATCAAAGGATCTTGAAGGCCCTTTGTTTATTAAGTGAATAGTGTTGGATTATTGAGAGGGGGGTGAATCAGTAATAGAGATTTTTAATCTTTTTTAACCACAATATATAAGTGTTTTTTATATTTATGATCAATTTGCCATTATCATTCAACAAGTGCAGAATAAATAAACCATGAACAATGAGCAATAATACACATGCACAATACACTAGTATTTTTACATGGAAAACCAATGCAGGACAAAACCATGAAATTATTTTTCTTATATTTATTTAAGAATTACATTCATTGGAAGAACCAACTTCCTTTGTTCTCTAGCTACAACTTGAAGGAGGCTCCAACCCCCTATATTTCAAGGCTACAACCTGAGGGAATTTCCAACTCCCCAATTCTCCGGCTACAACCAAAAGGAGGATACAACCCCCTATGTTCTCCAACTACAACTGGAAGATGGCTCCAACCACCTATCCTTGAGACATCCAATCGACCTGAAATATAATTTTCAAATAAATGATAAAACCACTTCCACACTTTCACTGTGAGATATACCACAGTAAACATGTACCAATTTTTGCCAACAAACTGTAACCAACCTGTAATTAAACTATACCAGAAATCATCATGTACCAACAAATACCAACATGTACGTGACCTGTATATGTTGAAGCTCGTGTATGTATGTGACCTGTCTATACTGCAACCTGCATATGTATGCAACATGTCTATACTGCAACCTGCGTACACCTTCAGAAAGCTAGGGTTTTCAGTTTAATAAAACTCATAAACTTTATTGTCTCTGTCACATCAATCTGTAACCTGTCATTTTTTCCAATATGTAGTTGTGCCCTATGGATACATCTTCATACATATCCCTTAACCAAGTGCATCTATATCTCTCTAGTCATGTGTCATAAATGTGTATACAAACATGATCAAGTGTAATAACCCTCACATGGACTAAACATCAAATCCTCACTAATAAGCATCCTCAAACTACACCAAACAACTTCACCAACACATCACAACCAAAATCCCTCAACCATGTACCAAGAAATACAAGAAATGCCTCAACACTCAAGCCAACAAGATGCAACAATAATGAATACTAGACATACCAGTACTATATTTCTGTAGATCTAGCTCATAAAATAAGTGCCATACAACCAAAAACCTCTCTAGGGAAAATCCTCAAACTCCCACAACCATATCTCATGTAGAAAACAATATCCAACTACAAATAGGAATATGACATACCTTTTGAACTTGTAGATAGATCTGTTTTACCTGATCATTGTAGACGTTCCTGGGATCTTTCTTTAAGACTCTGAAGACCTGACACTCTAAACAACTCAATATTTCATGGCTTTTACCAACTATACATGACCTCCTTCACTATCATCCCATGTATGTACACGACCTCTTCCACTGCAGCACAACCTCTTCCACTGCAACACACATACACCTCAAAAACTAGTTTTTTTTTTAGTATTTCCGCAACTCCAAAACTTGTGTCATCAACCCTTATTGCTACCACAAACTTTTGTAACTTCATACGTATCAATTATTACCTACAATAAACCTTAAAAAATAATAGGTATTCAATGTGATCAATAGATGCTAATAGGAAACCATTTCTCTCTTATTTATACTCTCCATGTAGCTTCCTCAAGGAGTTATCTTCTAACTAACTTAACCCAACTTCCTTCTTTTAGGGATAACCCACTTCTAACCACTTGTCCACTTATAACCACTTTATCGACAAATAGTAAACTCACCACTTCTAGTTGCAACTAATTTATTTTTAATTATTTTCTTTTTTCAACAACTTAAATCATGATTAACTCCTAGTTACGGCCACTTTGACTAGTAAACTTATTCTAGGAGCTTCTAGAACAAATTGACTTCTTTGACCTTTTGACCTTCTAGGGGCTTTTAGATAACTCATGAGGTTTCTCCAACTTCACAAGGCCATAACTCTCTAACTGTGAGGAGTTATGTGACATTCCACATATCATTGGAAATGTCATGACATGTAGTATACATCTAGAATAGTATTACCTGCAAATACACTTATCGTCATAAATTTATACCTCAAATAATCTTGAGTCCCTTAACCATATTGTTGGGGCTATCAAAATTTGCTACCGAACTTTCTTCAAGGGTTGACATCAATGACAACCAACCCAAATAATAAAAAATATCCACCTTTGGAATTGATGGAAACACTCTAATGCAAAATGGAAAGCATATTGCTCATGTTCCCTCTATGACCATCGCTCCCCTTGGAAACATGCCTCTATGATATCTCTCCAAGAATCTAACTCTCTATCCATGCATATGATAAATCTCTCCCCCTTTGAAATCAATGGAAAATGTGACTTCCTTTTGAGGTTGTTCCCCTGATGGAACTCTCATCAAACTGAACTATCACTAGGGATGCTCCCCCTGAGAGAGCTCTCCTCAAACTGAACTTTCCTCTTTGTGGTTCTTCCTCGTGTAAATATAAGACATATAAGAATATAATTCAAAATTCATTGTGGGGAAGAAACTATGCCAATTTTATGACAAAGATACTCAAAGGATTCCATTGGAAGCGGTTTTGTAAAGATGTGTGAAATATATTCTTTGGTCCCAACATACTCAACTTGAATTTTCTTATCTACAACTTGTTCCCGTAGAAAATGATACTTTATTGGGATGTGATTCATCTTGGAGTGCATCATTGAATTCTTTGAGATATTGATGATGCTTGTATTATCACAATATATTGGAATGGGATCATCATACTCAACCTGTATATCTTTCGAAGTTTGTTTCATCCATAGAACCTATGTACAACATGTTTTTGTTGCAATATACTCTACTTCGATTGTAGATAATGATATTAGTGATTGTTTCTTACTTAGCCAAGATACCAAACACTCACCCAAGTAGAACATTGCTCCACTTGTACTTCTTCAGTCATCAATGCAACCTGCCCAACCTGCATTTGTGTAGGAAATAAGTGATAGATCATTTCCTTTTGAATACCATAATCCAAACTCTTTTGTATACTTGAGATATATTAATATCCTCTTTACTGCTAGAACATGTGATTCCTTTGGTGCTTCTTGAAATCGTCCCACCTATCCAAATTCCTACATTACATATGGTCTGGATGTTGTCACATAAAGTAAGATGCCAATCATTGACTTATACTGCCTCTGATCTGTAGACTTTGAATCATCACATTTACTTAACTTACAACTGGTCTTTATAGGAGTATTGATTGGTTTGCAATCTTCCATTCTGAACCTCTTTAGCATTTCTCTGATATACTTGGTTTGAGAAATAAAAATCTCTTGGTTTCTTTGACATATCTAAAGGCCCAAAAAGAAGGATAATTATCCAAGTAATGACATTTCAAATTCTTTCTGCATATCCTTTGCAATTTTCTAGCTCATCTTGTCATTGTCACTTCCAAAGATAATATCATCAACATAAACTTCAATTAAAAAAATTGTTGTCTTGATTTACCTTGATGTAGAGGTTGTTGTCTGCATTTCCTTTCCTAAAACCTTGCTATTGTAAATATTTGTCCAGACTAGAATACCATTCTCTAGGAGCTTGTTTGAGACCATACAAGGCCTTCTTCAACATGCAAACATAATTTTCATTATTTGACAAATGAAATCCTTTTGGTTTCTCAATGTATATTTCTTATTCTAGTTCCCCATTCATAAAGGCTGATTTCACATCCCTTTGATACACTTTAATATTCTTGGAGCATGCATAAGATATGATTAATATGACTTTTTCCATTCTGGTAACTCGGGAAAATGACTCTTCAAATTCGATACCTTCAACCTGAGCATATCCTTTACATACAAATATAACTTTGTTCTTGGTAACATGTACATATTCATTCAATTTGTTTTTGAAGACCCACTTCGTGCCGATCACATTCTTGTACCTTGTCCTTGGAACCAATTCCCAACTGTCATTCTTCTCTATCTGATCCAACTCTTCATCCATGGATTTTATATAAAATTCATCCTTGTTGGATTCTTCAAAGCTACTTGGCCCAATCGAGGATAAAAGTGCTAGATGCAATTGTTCTGGTGAATGAATTCTTCTTCTAGTTTCAACTCCTGCATCTTTGTTCCCGATAATTTGATATGAAGGATGATTATTTTGTATTCGTTTGTTAGGTGTCTTTGGAGGTAATTTAAGATGTTGTTGTTCTTTCTCTTCTACTTCTAACTGGTCTTCTTCATCTTCCCCTTATACTACTTCTTCATCCTTTACTTCTTCTTTGTGAACCTGTTCCATTGACTCCTTTACTTTTTCCTTTATTTTCCTTCCACTTGTCTCATCAACTGTCACATTGATGAATTCCACAACTTTTTTGAGCCTTAGATTGAAACATTTGTATGATTTCCTTGTGCTCGAATCCCAACAAGTATTATTTTTTCCGTACGAGAATCAAACTTTCCCATTCTTCCATATTCTCTTTTGCTGTAGCGTTTGCTTCCAAAAACTATGAAGTGATTTTTATTCATTTTTCTTCCTTTCCACAGTTCATAGGGAGTCTTATCATTATTGTTTCTGAGAATTACTCTATTTTGAATATAAATTTTTGTATGTACTACACGTGCCCAAAATATTTTTGTCAACTTGGAATCCATTAACATAGCTTGATCCATTTCTTGTACTATCATGTTCTTCCTTTCAACAACTACATTATGTTGTGGTGTCCTAGAAATGAAGAATTTCCTTTTGATCCCATGCTTGATGCAGAAATACATAAATTCCTTTGAAGTAAACTCTCCTCCATTATCATATCTCAAACATTTGATTTTTCAATTCATTTCATTTTCAACCATTTCCTTGTATATATTGAAGTTATCGAATGATTCTGACTTCTTCCCGAGAAAAGAAACTACAATCATCCTTGTATAATCATCAACCAATAATATAAAATATTTCTCACCTTTTAAACCCTTAATTCTAGTTGGTCCAACTAGATTAGTATGCACAATTTATAGTGTTCTTGTTGTGGAGTATTCCTTTGATTTGAACATGGTCTTTGTTTTCTTTCCTTGTTGACAATGCTTGCATAAGGTGTTAGTTGGCTTCGTGATCTTAGGCATTTCTCTGAATGCTTCCTTTTTGTTGATTTTGACAAGGTTATCAAAGTTTATGTGACCCATTCTTCTATTACATATCCAAACTTCATCCTCCTTTCATAGACATCATTTTTCATTTGCAATTTCACTTAATACATATATGTTGCTTGAAGTTCTTACAGATGTTGCAAGCAATCTTCCTGAACCTATTTTTCTTATCTCTCACTTCTATGAATCAAACACAAGCTTTTGACCTTGGTCACACATTTTACTTACACTTAGAATATTATGTTTCATATCTTTGTTGACGGGCGAAATTGACAGGCCATCAACTTGTAAGAACAGGTCTGGTCCAGGGTTGTCCAAGTAACCCAAGTCGTTTGGTGTAACATGTTCTAACAGGTCTAATGGATCCGTTAGCCAATATAAGATCCTAGGGTAAAGAAAAGGAATAACTAACTAATGTTAAATAATAATATATGCACAAACTCTAATATAATTATATGTATACATGTATTTGAGCAGAAAAGGGAAACATACACATATCGCTTATGAATAGAATTTACAAGTTGCAAGTTTTACTGGAAACTTACGAAATCAATGTAAAAATGATTGTTTTACAGAAACAGATAAAGAAAGCACATTTGAATATTTTTTATTTTCTAATTATAAATCTAACAAAACTTGAATTAACTAAGTTATGAAACATAGATGTACAGATAGTCAAAGCTGATCTAAACTTTTTGGTTTCACTAATACATAAAATGATAGAAATTAGAAGCAAAGAAACTAACCTGATATTAGTTCGTTAAATGTGTCTGTGTATCTGTATGAATCAAGAGCATCTAGCTTCCACACCTATGAGATAAATCTGCAATAGACTTATAATGAAACTTTTCTGAATAAATTGAAAGAATGTATTGACAACCATGATTTAGAAACAGAATAGGGAACACATATTAATTCCATGATCTTATGATCGCAAATGATTACAGTCAGAGAAATCTATATGCAATACATTTATTTCATTGTTCAACTAAACATCAAAGAAAAATCCCGATATTCAAGTTGAAAAGATGATCACAGTCTCAATATCTGGAACAACAAATCATGAATGATATTTACAACATGAATATACTGAAACATAACATAGCAATGAGTCTAAAGCTACACGACATATTAATATATCAAGATTAAATAAAAAAAAACATTAATGAAATACCATTCACAAAGGACTAAATCCAAAATGATGTACGTTGTTTCATTAAGTCTTGAAAGTCATTCATCCATATTTGGTTCCAGGTCAAGATGCCTTTCATTTACAAAATATAGAGTATTTAAAGGGGATTTTTGAAATCTCATCTTCCTATCTCTTAGGATAGGATCAGATCCATGAGATCACAATATTACAAAAATGGAGGGCCTATAGCCACTCATAATCAAATTGTATCTTCTAAATTAATAAAAGTTTTTTTTTTTTTTTTTACAAAATAAACAGAAAAGAGATACTTCATCATCTAAATCGAACATGTTCCACCTCATAAAATTAGCATAAAGATACATCATGCCCTAGAAACGAAATAGGAACAATGTTAGATGCTATGAGAGAAAAGTATCCTCATATTTTTGAAGATTTTTGAAATTTTGTATGTACATGTGTATAAGATGCAGTGAGGACAGCGCATAAATAAGGGGGAGGGGATTGTAATTTCCCTCATCGAGAACCCTTTGTAATTGTACATATAGGTTGGTGAGTTGATTGGTACCAAGTGCAAATGTAATGTACATTTAGGCTGGTGAGTCGTTGGCATTAAGTTTTGATGTTACGTGCATCAGAGTAGTGTGTAGAGAATTGTTCTGAAGACAAGGTGCACACATTTTGTGTATTGCACACATACTCACGGTGTTCTGTGCATTTGGGTAGTTGTGCGGTAATGACTGGAAGTGCACAGAGCTAAGTGGCTTAAATCTACTTCTAAAGGTGACAAGTGTCAAGTGGAAGGCATGCAATATATATTGTTGGCCTTAGTGTATTGTTGGGCTAAATATATGCACTATTAATTCCCACATTTAATTATCAACTGAGGCTCATAATCTTCGAGGTGCAGGCACAGGAAATGCGAGATCATAGCCTAGTCTAGCCTAAACTAAAGTCGACAAAACAGTCTTCAAACCAACACTGTAGGAAATTAATACTAAGGATTCATCACTGGGAAGTAGGAATAACTTAGTGCTATAAAGGCTTAGATCATAGTCTTTCACGCACTCAGGGTGATGTTCGTGTGATTAATCATGAGTAACTTACTTAAGTTTTCTATCCTTCAATGATTATTTCCTATAGTGGATCTAGACTTAAATGTGATAAAATAAACAATCAAATGGAAATGAAATTCACGATAGAAACTAACACCTTAGGAATAATTCCAACGCGGGAAGGCCATGTCTCGTGAGTTAGACCTTTAATCTATCCATTGGTGATTGAAGCTATGTGAAATTAAAGTGCAAGGAATCCAAAGTACAGAAAATAAAAACTAAGTACATGAAGTAAAGTGTAGGAAAACTATGGGAAATCCAAATTGAAGCAAACTAGCGAAAGGAAATAAAAAAATAAATAGAAAATAAAACTTATTTCAAACTATGTGAATGAAATGAAATGTGAATGCAAGAACTGAACCTAAAACACACAAAGAAAACCACTCAAACTATAGGAAGAGGCAAGATGAATTTAAAAGAAATCAATCTAACTGGAATCAAACACTATATGCAATCTAAAATCAAGATATTTCCACAATCAAGTGCATCCGTCACAATGAGCAAGCATGGAAAGAAATAAAAAAGAATGGGAAAGAATGACAATGCAAAAATACAAAGTGGAAATAGGTGGAATGCTTATGCAATGGAAAGAAATATCAACTCTGTAAAAGAAGTTAAAAACAAAATGCTTATAAAAAATGTTTAGTCATATATGAAATCAAAAGAGGAAAAGAAGGATAGGTACTCTCCATAGATTGAGAGCTTCAATGTAAAGCACAAGAATCAAAGAGTAATTGAGAAGAATCAAAGTTCCTTGTGTGAACAATAAGTGAAGTTGTGTAATTTAATGTGCATTCATCAATCAAGGAATGAGTAGATAAAAATAAATGTCATGAAGTGTAATTGCGATGTGATTGGGCATTGATTCCAAGCGTAGAGAATGAGGCAAAGAGAGGGGTCAATATGCTCTTGCAATGACTAATTATATTGCATGATTAAATTTGCAATCAATGGACAAATCGTGTTGAAGGAAAAATAGCAAATATGGAAGAGAAACGTTAAGTAGATACAACGAATAAGACAACTTTGTTTTTGTGTTTTCTTTTATAAGTGAATGCAAACAAGAATATGTTAACATACTCTATTTTATAATGTTTTGGACAGTGAGAAACTAATGGGTGATTTGAATGGTAGATTTGATGGGAAAATTGGATGGAAAATCAATGATGAAGGAGATAAATGCAATGAGAGTTTGTCCATAGTTTATTCAGCATAAAAACAAAGCATAGGAAGAATACACAAGAATATAAGCACAAAAATGTGATAGGAGAGAATGCTAAATAATTTCAAAGCTCAATGTGATAATGTATTCAATTGGGAGGTTTAAAATATGAGTTCTAATTAACATAACAATTGCAAAACTAAAATTAGGATTCAAACTAAACAATCTAAACTGTAAATGAAATTCTAACCTTTAAACAAATTGAACAGTAAAAGAAAAATACATAAATGACATGCTAACTAGTTAAGATACAAAGGGAAACATTCTTACCAAGTTGAGGGGCCCTACCCAACATGTAATTTGCTGCCAAAAATCAATCAATCCCCTTGAATGCACAAAACACCAATTCTTTATTCCATCAAACTCAGAAAATTACAAGTCTCTTACAATCTTGGCATTGTCATGATGACACCTTAACATCCATTACAAAAGAATTCCCATAATGATATTTGGCTTTATAATAGCCCTATGAGGCTTATTTATACATGAAAAATCATTGAGAAGTGTATGGGACCGAATCCCAATGCTCAGATTTCAAATTTTACATTTTTTGGAATGAAATCACAAAAAATCTGGGTTTTTCATCAATTTGGGCAGATTCGGGTTGAAGACCCACCCATAACTCTTAAAAAATTTTGAATTTTGAAAAATTGCTCGCTTGTTACTCAATTTTCCATATTCTAGACAAAACCCATATCGTAGAAATTATATATATGATTCCATCTGCACGAAAATGGAGGCGCAAGTTTGCAGTTTGAGATTTTTGCTAATTTTTGCATAATCATTCCCCCTGAGTTGGAGGTCCACTCGCATCATATGGATGAATTATTCCACAAGTGTCCGCATTAAAATGTTTCTCTGGAAAAAACCCATGTCCCCGATTTTCCTTTAGAAGCTTTCCAAAATTTCGAATTGTTTCTAGTACCAAACTGTTGTTGATGTTGGTATCAGACGAGCACAACATTGGTACCAGACAAGAACATAATTGGTGCCGGATGATCTGAGTAATGGATGAAATGGAGTGTGGGTATCGTATGACATGGAGTATGGATACCAGTTGACTATGAAGGTACCGGTTGATTGTAGAACCTTCTCGTACTGGATGACTTGGAGTACTAGATGAACGCAGTATTAGTATCGGATGAGATGAGTACTAGATGACATGGAGTGTGGCTACCAGATGACATGGAGTATGGGTACCAGATGAATATTCAGGTACTGGTTGAATATAGAACCTTCTGGTGTCAGATGACTTGGAGTACCTGATGAGCACAGTATTGGTACCGGATGAGATGGTACTGGATGACATGGAGTACTGGATGAGCACAGTATTGGTACTGGATGACTGTGTAGGTACTGGTTGACTATAGAACCTTCTGGTACCGAATGACTTGGAGTATCAGATGACCTGCAGTGTGGGTATCAGAACATGAACAATACAGGTATCATAACATGGAAAGTGCATATACCGGAACCTGAGCGGTACATAACATGTTGCTTGGACATAGGAACATAGGATTAAACCATCATCGACAAAATTATTGTGTAATCATCCCTTTAATCACTAAAAATATGGAAAATTATGTATTAACCACATAGGATGAATAACAAGAGATAATGGAGGTTTATGGTGTAATTAGCGATATATTATTGACAAAATGTGGGGATAAGGTGTAATGATGAGTGTATTTGTATGGTGGAAATTATGAAAAAAATGGAGCCCAACATGTATTGTGGGCATATTATCCATTATTGGAGATTGACATTATTATCTAGTTGTTAAGAGGAGGAATTCATGTTGCAGGCTCTCGTGAGAAAAAGGGGGTCGAACTGTATGGAAAATATGATAATTACCTTATCTTCATAGAGAAGCTTGTAAGGAGTTTTGGTGTTGTAATCTGAGTTTACTGTTGAGGGAATGGGTTGACAGACCATGAGTACTCTCTTTGGGTGAGAGATTGGTTGTTGTGAAGTGGTTGTCAGACTCAAGAACATACTCTCCAGGTGAGATTATTGTTGATAATTGTTCCCTGGTGTGCTAAGCATTAGTTGTAGGGCACAAAGACTTTCTTTCCAGCCTGTTACTTGTAACCCTGGGAAGGGAATTGGGGTAGCCGAAGGACTATTGAGAAGATAAGGGACACACTTACTTGGGTGTGAAAGGTGTGTGGGGAATGAGGAACTATGGGATAGTTGTAGCAGTGGGCACTTAGGACTGACAAATTCTGCTGAGAGTCAGACCTTAATGTGTCACTATAAGTATTTTTCCCTAGTGGTGTTGAGCCCCATCTCGTGGGTGACATTTTTATAAAATATTATGAGAAACTATATCTATGGTTGGGAGCAACGTCTGAGTCAAGGCTGCAGTTGGGGAATTTCATAAAATATAATTGTTCTTAATGTACTTGTCTTGTTTATTGTGTACTTGTTTATCTATGGTTGACATGGGTTAATTCTTGTATGTTGTTGCATATACTTATTTGTTGTTATTATGTTCAATGTTGCTTACACATGTAAATATGATTCTTATAGCCTGTATTTGTAGTTTTTCATGGATATAACCAATGTGGTTAGTCTTGCTTATTAAGTTAACCTTGTTATTTTGGTTATGAGTCATCAAGAAGAGGATTGAGTGGTCGAGAGCACAGGATTATAGCATGTGTGCCTCACGAGGATGGAATTTGTGTGTGTGTTTAAGGATATAGACCTTGTGCACAAAGAAATCAATATTGGTGCCTGATGCCTAGATGTATGTGCGCACAATTATTCTATGTGATCGGTATGATGGTGCACACAATTAGTGATTTATTTGTGTTGCTTAAGGTTGCATTGAAAATAGAATGTTGTTTCCATTGTTATAATTTGCGTGGCACGATTCAAGCTTGGGTTGAGCATTTTACTTCAATTGATACTGCATGGACTTATGTTAGAGTAGCATCTATGCAATGAAACTTCGGAGTAACATTGCTTAGCAGTATGTTGGGGATGTTATAGTTGGTTGACTTAGAGCTACAAAAGTTGAGGTTGTGTGACGTGGCCTAGCTTGGGGTGGATGGGTACATTACAATTTTTCTCTTCGTTCTAGTGTCTAGATCAACCAATGAAGACTTTTCATTCTTACATCTCTTAAATTTAAACCTTGCAACTATTTTTGTATCTATATAGCTATGAATAGCTCCAAAACCAATCAAAATAACTATGGGTTGATTATCAATCTTATCTTCTACCCCAATCATGTGGGATTGGTAGTCTTCTTATATGTTGTAAATAATTGGTATGCTCCTTCCCACATCATGAACTCTATTAGCTTCCTAAATGTTGTGCATAGTCCTCACCCTATCTACCTTTTGAAGACAATCATTGTACATGTGGTCTCCTTCACACCCCCAATACTTTAGGAGCTATTGGCTTGACCATTTCTCCAAGAAATATGTCATTTTGTGTTCACCTTTTGTTGGATTCCCTTGCTAATATGATTCAAAGATGTTCCTAACAAATGGTGATTTGAATACTTTCTTCCTCTGATCCATCCTACTTCTCTTCTTATCATCACAATCCTTTTGAAAATTTGGTCTTCTTTTTCTTTGTTCATAAAGATACTTAGCTTTTCTTATGGTTTCTTCCAAGGTCTTAGTCCCATCAAAATGAATTTTATCACTTTAAAATCTGATAGGCCACCTAAAAATATTTTTATTTTTACCTTCTCATCATTTATGAAGCCAACATACCTCAACAATTAAAGGAATCTTCTCTCATACTCATCCATTGTCATGCTTCCAAGATTGATTTCAAATACCTAGATTGCATTTGCTTGTCATAATATAGGACTGACAAGTATTTCTTCTGAAAACTACTCTTTGAGATTCCTCCATGAGATCCTCTTCTCATCAATGTCCTTAACCTACTTGAGTTGATCCCACCACATAGATGATTTTCCTTGAAGATGGTAGATTGAAAGTTTAGGTTCTACATTTGATGGATAATCATGCAAATGGAAATATTTTCTCATGTCGAATGACCAAGCTTTAGCATATTGTCACTTCCTATTCTATCCATTAGATTATGGTGGCTTGAGCTTCCTAAACTCTTCTTTCAAAATATATAACTTAGGTCTCCTCCTTTGTCTTTTGATAGGGGACACACTCAAGCTACTCTCTGACCTTGAACGTGCATGTGATCTTGTGGTCGAGTGTCCTGGTGAATGATGATGAGGTCTACTAACACTAATTTATTTCATATATCATATATGAACATGCATTGAAGTATTATTCTGATTATTTAGATACACTCTCCTCTGAATTATCTTTCCAACAACTGTACACATGTCTCATTCCTAGTTATGAGCTAAAAGTTACAACCTTTTGAAGTTGTCATTTCCACTCAATTGTGCTCTATTCTTACTAGTGCAATTAAGTTGAAAGGCCATTTTCTGCCCTTTGTAATATAAAATATGTTAAGAATCATAAACACTTTTGTTGTATAGTTTTGATCTACATAAATGTCTCTACTTCATAGAATTTCATTGAACTCCGATCACTCCGGCAATGATCGATGATCTACGAAAAATGTCTCTACTTCATAGAATTGTGTCTAAATTCACTTTATCTATCAACGATCGACAATTTTCTTCATTGGAGACCTGCAAGAATGTCTCTACTTCATAGAATTTTTCCAAACTCTAAAAACTTAAAAGTTTGACCAAATGTAGGATGAATTTGGGCCGTTGATCTCAAAATCAAATTCAATCTCGATTGTTGATTCATAAAACTCTATGCCATGACCCTTACCTTCCACCATAATGGTGCTTCCAACATGGACCCTATCATTGCATGTTATGGGTACATTCTATGTCATCTTCTATACAAAAATTTTCAAAAATCTCGAAAAGATTGTTTTTCAAAAGTTTCATAATTTTTTCGGAAATTTTCTTCACTGAGCTTGAAAATTTTAACTAATCCAAAATGAATCTCAGTCGTTGACCAAAAATTCAAATGTGATTTGGGTTGTTGATTTTACTAACTCCCCAGTCGTGACGAAAACACAAAATTCAACCTTTTAGGACAAATTCAACTCTGGAACTTGCAAATCGATGCCATCGATCATCTTCTCAACCACTGTGAGTGCAAATTCAACCTGAGTTTTCTTAGAAATTTAGTGATTTCACTCGAGTTTCATAAATCTTCCCAAATCCTTCATAGATCAAAACTATACAACAACGAATTTGTCAAATTCAAACTGGTCCTTGGCCCATATGGGTTCAGTGTTAAACTAAAAGCTCTCATACCAATATGTAGTGCCCCTAGTACTCAATCCAATAATTTGTTTTTAGATACCCATTAAGTTTAATATGTGTAGCATGATAAAATTTTCCATGCATATAACAAAATTATTTAAAGCATGAATGTAGTATAATAAATATTCATACACCATTTTCTAATTGCTTAAACTTAGAGTAAGCACATAGTAAATGAATTCCACAATTAAATGCAATGCATTGAGGATTTAACATGCATCTAAAAACATTATGATTGTATTCAAAAAAACATATACACATCCACATATAAATTACAAACAAATATAGGTGAATACTCACAAACATAGAGTTTATGCACAACAATTTAAACCCATAAATAAAAATAAGGTAATAGAGGTAAACAATTATCTTTTAAAACAAATATGAAACCAATTGCAAAGGATGGATGTTCGACCCAACCATAGATTTGCTTCTCCAAATCTTAACAACAAATCACCTCTTATCTAGGGCTATGACTCCATAAGAAAAGGGTGTTTCTAATGTTCACTCATAGTCCAATATAACTCACAACATGCTAGTTTTTCCTGCAACTATCTCAATCCTCCAACTCTCTTCCCCTCAACTTACACAACCCAAGGAATGGGATCCCCCTTCACAGCACATAGTCCCTCATGCCTTCCCACTTCCTTCTAGGGATCCAACACATGTTGGTTAGGAATATCTCTTGTTGGGGACTCCTACAGGGATGTTAGCTGCAACAAGAAAAGCTTATAACAGTAAGCTCACTTGGTGTTGGGGTAATATATCACACATAATCTCACTCTATAGGCCTAAAAACCTACTTCTTCATGAATTTGCAACTCCAACAAGCTTCCACACATGCCCTTTATGGCTACCCTCAAACTTCAACACTCTTCTAGTTAGAAATAATAGGTGTGCTCGTTTAACCATAGACAATATAGCAATATTTTCACCCAACCATAGGCTGAAGCCACCCCCGAGCACCTTAACCTTGACAGAGAATAACTCTGGAGTCAAACCCTAGGCCTAATATCCAATCAATGTAGTGTACCTCTCTCCATAGCTATCACACAAGGCATAAATTCCAAACCATAATCAATAAAAAGTCCAAGCCTAAATCAAGAATACAAGCTGCAGTAGTTGCAACTCCAACTACTCTCCAGACTTGCGCAGTTACTTAGTTTCTGCAGTGTGCACTCTTACATTTCTGCAGTTGCAAGTTGTGCATGCCAAATGAGATCTAGTGTCATGTATTTATACTACTCCTCCTTAGCTGTCTGGGCTGACTCCTCATTATGGAGGCTAAAAACTCAATATTAAATATTTCCTTTAGCTGACTTGTCTTCTAGGGTTATGTCCAATGATTTAGGGTTTCTTCTTGCTTCCCAGAATATTCTATTCTTGTCAGGGTTACACATGGAGGTTAATACCTCCTGCAGCTACCATAATATCAACACTCCTTCCTAGCTAGGGAGGTATTGAAAGCAATGGTCTTGATCACAAACATACCATTCAATCGATAGCGTCATTATATTCATACATGCTATCTCACCATTAGATCACGACCACCCTCATCATTATCAATATCATCTGATAACATCAACTACATCATCTCTCGAAGCCATACTCCATCTGAGTAATCAGGAATGATACTGAATAAGTCAATCACTTGACAAAGTGATACAATAACCATTCTTCAAATCTGGACATATGTCCTAGAAGAACAACTATTCCAATAGATGTTGGAAGCCACACCATGGGCTATAAAGACTATTCTTCTAATCCAGACATACGTCCTAGAAGAATAAATGTCATGGACCATTTTCCACTTGGAGAATGTCTGTCCACTAGCACACTGACTATCCATCTAGATGATAATAATTTTCAACACTACTAATAGTCTACATGGCAATCAGAACAATGCCATTCAATAGAAAACAATTGTGTCTATCCATAGTAGTACACAACTACTATCCAATGGTACAAAACCACACCAAGTAGCACACAACTACTTAATCAGTGACACATAGTCACAACCAGTGGAACACATCCACCACAATAGCATACATCTACTGTCCAGAGACATACAGTCTCCATAGCAATCATATCATCTGATATCAACCTGCATAGAAACAATATCATGATATAAACTGATTCATCTGGGCCATTCTTCCACTCACATTTGTGAGATATGGAAGAGCATCTGCCCTTAGAAATTAAAACGTCATCCATGGGATATCTGGACTATTCTTTGCAAGCATAGAAGAATAACTGTCCCTGATTTTCGAGCCTGGACCAATCACCTAACTAGGTCATTCCTCCGGCACTAGTCATAGTGCAACCTAGAGAGAATGAGTTTGCCCTAGGGAATGCTTGTCCTTGATTGTTGAACCTGTACCATTCACCTAAATAGGCAATTCCTCTGACACTAATCATAGTGCAACCTGGATAGAATGAGTCTGTCCTAGGGAATAATTGTTCAGACCATTTTCTAATGGAAATGACTGTCTTTCACCAACCTCCAAAACAGATCATTCTCCGAAACTGCTCACAACTGTGAACTTCGAAAGAATGACTTCCCGGTGAGGCGAAACATTCTACTTGACCACTACTCAAAGTGACTGCCAAGAAGAATGATTTTCCTATACCATTCCCCCATACTGGCCACAAGGGGAATCGTTGTTTATGGTACATCAACAATCTATCGAACCATTTTCATTACGAAAATGACTGTTCGATCTAGACCATTTTCTGAACTGGAAAATGCATGTCCGTCAGAAATCTCAAACCACTTTCCGAACTGGAAAGGAACTTCTCATCCTGGACCATTTTTCGAACTGAAAAATGACTGTCCATAAATCGATAACACATCAGTTCTCCCTCCCAACCTAGGAGTAATCTCTTCATTTTTCAATAAGGAAGTCATCTCCACGATCCCCAACTTGCAAAATTTTCATCTTGGACAGAGGTTTTACCAAAATATCTGCTATCTTCTCATCTGTGGAGATATATTGGAGAACCACTTATCTTTTCTGGACTTCATCACGGAGAATGTAATGCTTGATCTCAATGTACTTTGGTCTGTTATGGAACACTGGTTTTCTCTGAAGGCTTCATGTAGTTCTGATCATTACAATATATATATATCATGGTCAAATTCAACATTTTTGTTTCTTGATATCTCATGACATCATGGCAAGGCTCAAACTGAAACATATCTAAGTAGAAATTCTTTTTTCATCATGAGATTTTTCCATGGATTAACAATCCATCATTCCAAACTTCTGAGTAACTACTCTGATACACTATCTCTATCATATAAAGTTTTCACCATGCTTTTTTTGTATATGAGATAATCTGCATCAAGTTGTTTGAATTCATACAAGGTCTTCTTATATCTGCATACATGGGTCTCTTTCTGGTATACCTCAAAACCTTGAGATTTATTTACATACGATTCTTCCTCAAATTCTCTATTGGGAGAACAATATTTTACAACCAACTGATATAAACTTCAATCCATGGATACTTCAAGAGATATAATAGCTCATATGGAGGTATATCTGGTTTATGGGAACACGTTTTTATCATAGTCTTCTCCTCCTTTTGGAAGAACCTCTAGTTCTAAATCTCGCAATGCTTCCATTCATAACCTTTTTCACAATTTATTACATATATTGTTTTTCATCATAGCTTCCATTTCTTCTACTTGATTGCTTCTAGTGGGTTCAAACCAAGATGGTAGTCTTGTGATTCTGGCTATAATAACTGGTTGTTCTGGCTTTTCTTTCTTTCTTGGAATCTTCATGTTCTTCCTCATGTTTCACTTTAGCTCTTGGGTCCATGGAGTCTTCTACAGATTCCATTCCCTGAAGATTCCAACTTATTCCTTTCATCATACGATCATGGATGTAGATGGACAACCAAGAATACTTTGAGGCTTCTTTTCAAAGAAAACTTCTTCTGAAAACGTGATTCTTATCATGGTTTCTACTTTCAATGGGAACAAGGACATATACTTCATAATCCTCAATGGATCATATCATTTAGGATTAGCTCCCTCCTAATCCTTGCTTCATACATGAATGCATGCTCTTCTTTTGGAATTCTGTAATCAACTCCCTCCGTCTAAGAGATTCCACGCTTATGTCTGCATCCTTATTGCCTTTTGCAAAGTGTCACAATTCTTTTTCTAATTTCCTCTTGATTGTTGACTTCTTTCTGTTTTGACTTATTTTGGGTCTCTTCAGGTTTGATTATGATGTCGGCTTATCTGGAATTTGTAACTTATATAATAGCTTCCACATGATTTTTACCAAATATTGTCAACATACTTCATCTTTTTCATGTGTATTGCTTGACTTGTAGTCATCATAACAACAATCCTTATCCTTTTATTCTTCCATAGGTATTGTTTTCCTTGAACGCATTTTCTTCTAAGAAATAGATATACATGATATGTACAGGAACTATGTAAACATGATATATACAAGAGATTTGAAGAATATTGTTACCTTGACTTAGAAGAAGAAGTATGTTTTATCCTTCTTGACTTTCTTTGGGTTCCCTTTCTTCGACAATTGTTTCTTTGTCTATTTCCTTCCTTTTTCTTAACTCAGGACAATGGTTCCTATAGTGACCATATTTTCGACAGTTGAAGCATTGTATCTTTGACAAATCCTTTTCTTGATTTGGTTTCTTCCTTGAGACAAACTTCTTCTTATTTATGAAATTCTTGAACCTTGTTGTGAAAGTTTGATCATCGTATTTCTTTTGAGGTTTATATTTTGCATTAATCCTCAATATATTAACTTGTAGTTGATATCCTTTTGCATCAATAACTTGTATTTGATATCTTAACTAAGATATTCTCACAAGGTATGATGTTATGTTGTCATCATCATTCATTTTCATGTCACAGAGCTCATTCTTCAGACTCATTACTTGTCCAATGTTTCTAACCGAGAAGAGGTTAGTTAGGGCATCGTACATCTTCTTAGATGATTCAATATGAGAGATATAGGGTATCAAGTGGTATTTTACAGAGTACAATATGATACTCATGGCATTGATGTCATTGTCTTCAAACTTCTCCATAACTGCAACGTTCTGAGGTTCGTTCTCTTTTCCTTGTTCAAACTGTGGTTCCATGATATTTCCTTTCACGATATGCAACACTTTATTCTTGGAAAGGATGAGATCAATCCTTGTATTCCATGCTTTGAAGTTAGAGGCCCCTTATAACTTATTTTCTGACTTCATAGAGTAAGTCATGACTGCCTTGACTTGGTCATCCTTTGACTTTGGCCAAAAACTCAAAATTGACGTCTTAGCTTGCTGAGAGTACCAAGAGGTGCGCTAGGTGAAGGCACACTAGGATATCCATAAATTAGGTCAATATATTCACTGAAGGTGCTTCAACAATAGGTTTGGGGTTTCGTTGCTACAACAAAAACTTTGACTGCAACTGCAACTGCAACTGTAACTAAAAAAATCCTCCCAATATATCTTCCAGTGGTTAGACTATCCAAAGATAGTGTGGGCCCATAACCTGTTAGAAATAATAGGCGTTCTCATTTAACCATAGACAATATAGCAATATTTTCACCCAACTATAGGTCGAAGCCACCCCCAAGCACCTTAACCTTGATAGAGAATAATTCTGGAAGAAAACCCTAGGCCTAATAGCCAATCAATGTAGCGTACTTCTCTCCAAAGCTAGCATACAAGGAAAAAATTCCAAACCATAACCAATAGAAATTCCAAGCCTAAACCGAGAATACAGGTTGCAGTAGCTGCAACTGCAGCTACTCTCCATACTTGCACACTTACTCAATTTCTACAGTGCACACTCTTACATTTTTGTAGTTACGAGTTGTGTGTGCCAAATGAGATCCGACGTCCTATATTTATACTGCTCCTCCTTAACTGTCTGGGCCGACTTCTCATTTTGGAGGATAAAAACTCAATATTAAATATTTCCTTTAGCTGACTTGTCTTCTAGGGTTATGTCCAATTATTTAGGGTTTCTTCTTGCTTCCCGGAATATTCTATTCTTGTCAGGGTTACACGTGGAGGTTAATACCTCCCGTAGCTACCATAATATCAACACTGCCCTCCCTCATTGCTCAAAAAAATGCATGTAAACCCTACCTATCTTCCCCATTCAAATTTATCTTTTTCGCTTGCAAGTTGACTCTCAAATTCCCCAATGTTGATTGTACCTAGCCCCCATATTCTCATTAACTATGTGAAGTGACTTTTCACACCAACCCTCTTGCATATTTTTAATGATTGGTTCTTTGAGAAATTCAAAAGGAAATTATAAGATTCAAACACAATAATAATTTTAGGAAGTGGGTTGGGACTAATACACATGAATAATTCCCCCTTGGACCCCCTCTTAGACCATCACCTCTCTTGTGGAAACATATCCCCCATTACTCTGTCGGTGTTCATCTATATCCATTGTTACCTTTTATTTTATTATTATGATATATACAATGTTTACATATTACATTGTTGGGCCCATGGCCATACATCATAATTACATTATACATCACTGAAATGGGGACGTTACATTAACTAACTCCCAAGTGTTTAAATATCCTAACATGCCCCATTAAGAACAACTTGGGATATGATTGAAGGATTTACAAAGGTGACCCAATAAGAAAAGGAAAAAGGCATTAGAGTCTATCCCCTCTTAACGACATCTTCATGAATTCCTGACATATATTGAAGTATGAAATTTTTTTCTTTTGTAAGAGACTTTCTGAAAATGTCTACAACTTGATCATCTATAGGGAAAAAGAGCACTTCAAGAACATGATCATGAATGAGATTTTTGATTAAAATAATTTGTAGATCAATGTGTTTGTTGCACTAATGTTGAACTAGATCTTTGGCGATCTTGATGGAACTTTGATTATTTTACCAGAGGGTGGTCAGAAGCTACTGATGGAATCCAAACTCTAGAAGGATCTATTGAATCCATAAGGATTTTTGACTTATATTAATCGATGCTAAGGAAACTGCAAGAGCCTATTGTTTCTTACAATCCCAAGTGATAGTTCTTGAACCAAGAATGAAAAAATAACCTGTAGTAGACTTTTGATCATTAGGGTCTCCAACCCAATCATAATCGGTGAAACTAACCAATAAAGGAGTCCCCCCTGAACTATAATTTATTCCAAATTGAATTGTACCTCGGATATACCGAAGTATGTTTTTTACTACTTTCCAATGGATCTCATGGGGTGTTTGCATATAATGATCAATAAGGCCAACATTAAAGGAAATATTAAGATGGGTATGTTTCAAATACAAAATGCTACCAAATAATTGATGATACAAAGTGGCATCGACTTTGGGTGTGGTATAGGTGGCATCCAGTTTGACTCCAGACTAAAAGGAAGAAGGGGTTGGTTTACAATAGTCCATGTGAAAGTAGAAAATAATGTCACATGCATACTTAGATTGGGAAAGAAAAATTCCTTCCTTAGTTTGCAATACTTGGAGGCGAAGGAAATAATGCAAATAACTAAGTCCGTCATTTCAAATTTCTTCTTAAGGATGGATTTCACAAGGTTTAAAAGTTTAGGGTCACTACTAGTGAGGGTAAGGTCATCAACATAAAGAATAAGTATTATGAGATGGCTTCCTAGTTTCTTGGTATATACATTGGAGTCAAAATGACATCTAGAAAATATGGTGCCAAGAATAAAACTATCCATTTTATGATATCAAGCTTAAGAAACTTGCTTACTTGACCATAGGGAGATTTCTTAAGGTGGCATACAAGGTTGAAGTCATTATGAACATATCTAGGAGGTTTTCCCATGGAAATTTCTTCTTTCAAATCCCCATGCGAGAAGGAAGATTTATTATCCATTTGATGGACCTCCCATCTATGTGAGGCAATAAGGGATAGAACAAGGTGAGTGGAATTGATTTTGGATACAGGGGAAAATGTTTCATTGTAGTCAATTCCTTCAACTTGAGAAAATACTTTGGCTACTAATCGAACCTTGTGTCTTTCAACATTTCCATATAATACATACTTAGCTCTATACACCCATTTACATCAGACAATTTTTCTTTCTTTTAGAAGAGATTCGAGATCCCAAATATCGTTCTCCATTAATGAAAAACATTCTTCATTGATTCTTATGTCCCAATATAGATACCCCAGAGCTTCTGCAAATGTGTTTGGATCATGAGTCTCTAAAACTTCAACCAAAAGAGATGAGGCTCTCTAGAACTTTCATAATCTAGCTTCCAAGACCACGAGGATTTTTCACAAGTATTTCATCTTGAAACCATTTTCTAAAGCCCATTTGATTGTGTCTAGAGGTGCTCTACAACATGGTATAGAGGAGATGTTCATGTAACATAACACATTAAAATAATAACAATAAATAAAAAAATTATATATATAACCATCCAATTTTGAAAAGTTATCATCACAATTATTTTTGGGCATTGAATTTAAATTGGAATGGAAAGGGTAATAGTTTTTCCATCATCACTCAAATTACATCTAATTGATAACAAAATTGTGATTCTATATTAAGAGGATTGTGTTTTTTTAAAGAAAAAGAAAAATTATAAATTAGAAACCATCTAAAATTAGAACTAAGTAATTTGATATAAGTT
>SNQJ01S0042706.1:63862-76988 GCA_010110895.2 Picea sitchensis
ATGAACCATTAGTCTAAGGAAACAACTATTTGAATAAGTAAGAAATCTTTAAATAACTAAACACTCCTTCAACATTAATTCTTCAAAGTGAACCCTATATTAAGGCAAACTGACAATTATTCTTATCTTGCAGGGATCAAACCCTATCCTTACACTAATCTTCTACAATTTATAAACCTTGTGCAAAGATAATTAATAATTCATAATTAATACTCTAATTATCCTTACACTAATCTGATGCTGTAAAATACTTTATACAGAATTAATAATTCATGCAAGCCTATAAACTCATAACTAGTTCTAATTAAAAATCATAATTCAAATTCAAAATTAGGATATCATTGAAAATCATAACTCAAAATCAATTTCTATCTTATCATGTTGATGCTAAAAACAAGATTAACAAGTTAAGCAAATCTACAGAAAGTATTTGAAAATTACAACTTAATAAATGAACACTGTATAAATAGATACTTTGCAAAATGATTTGCAGCTCTATGAAACAGAGAGAAAAATACATGATAGCATAATTAAACAACCTCTAAATAAATGAATTACAACTTGCAAGCAAAGTTTTCATAAACTAAGTATAAACAAGTAAACATGGACATCCACACATGCTCTGTTCTACACACACAATTCAAGAAACAAACTCTAAGTTAGAAGAGATATACAATGATACAATTTCAGCAAGTAATTTGAAATTACAAAGATATGCACAATGATACAAATTAGCAAGCAATTCGAAATTGGTAAGTGATAAAAACCAAATATGAAAATACAACTATATATTGATATGAAAAATTACCCAGATCATTGATGGCCCCCCAACGCAGTCACAAAATTAACACAACATTAGTATTGATCATCAAAAACAGAGTTTACAACCAATTTGAAAATAATGTTTGTGTGTATAAATTAACACAATATTAGTATTGATCATCAAAAACAGAGTTTACAACCAATTTGAAGATAATGTATGTGTGTATAAATAAAAATCAGTCTCTCTTTGTGGCATAGGAAACAAGTATTTATAGAGTTCATATAGAGATTAAGAGGTCAACAACTGGAAGGGTCGACACTCTCTAAAACAAGAAATACATTAAATTTAACAAACAAAAATAATTTTTTATGAAAAAATATTAAAACTTCATAAAATAACATTAAAAATAAAATTATAAAAATAATTTAATCTAACATGTACTTTTAAGAGTCGAATACTCATTTACAAATAGGTAAAGCAGCGAAGCTAATGTTATGCTCTGGAAAATCTTGTAAATCTCTTCGGTAAAGTAGTAAAAGAAAAACGACGGGTATAATAAATTTTAGAAATACATAACATCATATAAATGACGTTCAATCATGTTTATTGAATCTGACTTGCACTAATAAAAAAATTAAGAAAATGTATATATTATTACGAGTGAGTAATTATTAAGTAAATAAATTTATACATTCATACAAAAAAAATATGGATGACCTGACCATTTTGTCAAGTTGGATAGATCCTTTAACTTCCAAAGGCTTCCATTGTTCCAACATCTCTAAAATCTGTTGTATGTCTTATAATTACATTCTCAGTCGTAGCCAGACTGCGAGCTGAGAAGGATTAACAATGTCGGTAATGTGGACGTCCCTCCTGCTCCATCTCCCTTTCCCGAAGCTACTTGTTGATGGTGGTTTACTTTGTGCCAATTTGTTGGTGTGGGTATTCCCGGGGCCATAGCATTGAATGCATCGAAAGTTTTATACTTTCTGGATTTAGGATCAAAGGTTACTTTTGAGAACGTTTCCAATATGTATATAAGAGAATCAACCTTTTCGAATTCCGGGCGGGAACGAAGATTTTTACCATCCAAGTAGGTTTTGGTCCAGTTCCAAATGGTGAAGACATGAGATTGTTCTGACAGATTCTTTTCCTTTCTTATTTCGGGCCACAAAAATTGGGTTTCACCTCCAATTCGCTAGACGGTGAAGGACTCGAAGCATTCTAACGGATCCATCTCCTTAATTTTTGTGCACCACAAAAACAGAGTTTCGCACGCCCTCCAAAATTTGTGACGGAGCCTTTAGTTTGTCGAAATGGTATGTTTTTTGCCAACATTTCCTGGAATCAAGAGAGTTGTTTCATACACATTTCTTGGAATCATGGCTTGATGGGAACGATTTCACCCATGGATTTTCTTCAACATATTAGGGAACAATTTTTAGTGGAATCTTCACCCATGGATCTCTGATTTTGGTTGGAGTTCTTCGAATCGGGGTTTAATGTCCTACAAACATTGGAAAGAGCGAATTCATTTGGCATCAAAACTAATGTCCACAAAATCCATTGAGATTTTATGCCACCCGCATCGAATCGAATTTGACGTATTAGTGGCCGATTCGAACCGAATTGTCGAATTTCAGAATTCTTTAGCTCGATTCTGCCGAATTTGGTAACTATATGGTTAACTATATTAACCTTGTTGACCATGTTGAGCATGGTTGTCTATGGTTGACCATGGTTGACTATGTTCAATTCTGGTTGATTATGGTTGAATATGGTAAACTTATGGTTGACTTGGGTTTACCTTGATCGACATATGGATAACTATGGATCAATATCGTTGACCACACTTCAACATGTTGATTATGGTTGAGCACGTTTGACCATGTAGATTATGTAAGACCATGTTTGACCATGGTTGACTATGGTTGCCAAGGGTTTCCCATGAAAGACTATAGTTGACTATGGTAAACCATGGTTGACAACATTTGACAATGGTAGATGATGGTTGACTATGGTTTACCAAGGTTGACCATCGTTAATTATGGAAGACCATGTCAACCATAGGTGATTGTGGTTTAGCATGGTAGACTATGTATGGCCATGATTGATTATAGTTGATCATGGGTGACCGTGATTGACTATGGTTGACCAAGTTTGACCATGTTAACTATGGTCGACCATGTCGACTATGTATGGCTACGTTTAACTATGCTTAATTATGGTTGTCTTCCCATGACAGGGTATAGTTGACTATGGTTGACCATGGTTGACAACATTAGATAATGGTGACTATGTTGCCCATGTTGACCATGGTTGACTATGGTTGAGCAAAGGTCGGCTATGTTTGTCCATGGTTTCCTATGGTTGACCTTTATTGAGTATGGTTGACCAGGGTAGATCATGGTCAATTATGGATGACCATGTTCACCATGAGTGACTATGATAAAGTCATAATTTTCCTCTTGACCATGATTGACTATGGTAGACCATGGTTGACTATGGAAGACCATGTTGACCATGGGTGACTATGTATGACCATGGTTGACTATGGTTGACTAGGAGTGACCATGTTTAACTATTTTTTACCATGGGTCACCATGTTTGACTATATTTGATCATGGATGACCATGGTTAACTATATTTGAGCATGGATGGTCATGGTTGACTATGTTTGACCACACTAACTATGGTTGACCATGTATACTATGTATGGCCATGTTTGACCATGGTGGCTTATGGTTTCCCATGAAAGGCTATAATTGACTATGGTTGACCATGGTTGACAACATTTCACAATGGTATCCATGTTTCTCGTGTTGACCATGGCTGACCAAGGTTGATTATGGTAGCCCATGGTTGACCAAGGGTAGACCATGGTTGACTATGGAAGACAAGGTTGACCATGGGTGACTGATAAAGTTTTAGTTTACCTCTTAAACATGGTTGACTATGGTTGACTAGGGTAGACCATGGTTGACTATGGAAGACCATGTTGACCATGGGGGACTATGATAGATTTTTAGTTTACCTCTTGACCATGGTTGACCATGGTAGACCACAATCAACCATGTAAAACCATGTTGAGCGTGGGTGACTATGATTGACCATGATTGACTATGCATGACAATGATTGACTATGATTGATCGGTTGTGACCATGTTTGACTATGGCTGACAAGCGATGAGCATGTTAGATTCTCGTTGAACATGGATCACCATGGTGGACAATGTTTGAATGTGGTTGACTATTGTTTATTGTGGTTGGATTGCATCACATTGTGACATTGGTGAAGGGGTATTTTTTATTGTCATGTCAGGATATGTTTGTCACATTATAACGTTAAGTTATGTTTGTCACATTGCAATGTTTGGTTTTTTTCAACAACATTGCGACGTTCAATTATGTTTTTCACATTGCGACGTCAGGTTATGGTCGTCACATTGCAACACCAAGTTTTGTTCATCATATTACAATGTCGAGCTATGGTTATTACATTGTGATGTTGGGTTTTGTTCATTACAATATGATGTTGTTTTATGTTTGTCACATTGCAACATGGAGATATGCCCATCACATTGCAACGTCAAGTTATGTTCATCACCTTGCAATGTGGGGTTATGTTCATCTCATTGTGACATTGGGATATGTTCATCTCATTGTGACATTGAGATATTTTCATCTAATTTTGTTATTAAATCCAATATGCAATTCCTTACACAACTACTCATCAAATATTCCATGAGAAAGTGTTCACTCATGACTTAAAATTATACCCCCTTCATTATCGCTTGTGGATATTGAGATGGACAATTGTCATGAATTCAATTAAAAAATTATTGAATTTAAACCCTATTGTAAACCATACCACATACCATTCACATGCACAAAGATTTGTCCAACCTATAATACTAGAATAATATGCAATAATTCTAGGAAAATAAAGTAACCTATCATTGTGTTGGAAACAATTTATATCTTTTAGTGGAGAACCAATAAAAAAATCCTTAATGAAATTCATGATATGTATAGCTTTTAGAATACTACCCTAAAACCACCTTACAAATAAAAAGAAATAAGGGAGAGCTACATAGCAGCTAGTCTTTGCCTTTGTGAGAAAGGGAGAACCAAATAATGTGATAGTTGACTCTTTATTAATTGTCACCATGCAAAGGGAAATCCGCCAACCACAACACATCTCTTTTGCTTGCTTAATTCTTTAAATTAAAGTAAATCAAAATTTATCATCATATTTTTTAATAAAAAAAATTCTTTAAATTATTAATAAATTGTATTATTTTCTTAACTACTTAATAGATTTTTTTTTCCAATTAATACACTTAGGAAAAACAAAACTCCCACCTAAACTAAGAAATTTAATATTATCATTTTTTTAAATAAAATTATATTTATCAAATAATAGTCTAATGATCTCAAGAGGTTTTTTTTAGAGATCACTAGTTTTCTTCATCTTTTGTATCTTTGATCAGTCATTATTTGACTTTATATGAGAGCTCGACAAAACCAGTAAATTGCAGCTTAGATTCCCACATAACTAGTATTGATACATATTTACATTAAATTCTAAAAGAAGAAGAAAGTTGGATGCACGGTTTTGACAAAAATATTTCACCAATTAACCAAAGATAGTGATTGCACATTTTCACTAATTAATTAATTATATTTCCAACCAAAAATAATGATTGCGTATTTTCTCTAATTAATTATTTTTCCATAAAAACCATACCTATTTGAAGAATGTGTAAAAATTATTTCATAATCTCCAATAATATGGTGAAAATGTGATAAGTAAATATATAAATTGCAAAATCATGAATATAGATGTGATTTTTGTGTCCATATTACATATATTACTTAAAATTTTTAAATAAAGCATAAATTGTTGATCACAAAGTGGGGTCATTCCTTGTCTTTGTAAACTAAGGGCAATGGTCGAGGGGAAACAATATTTAGAATTCAAAGTGAAATAATATATTATTGTTTTAGTAAATTATGGTTGGTAAATGGTATGGTATTATGGTTGGTAAATGGTATGATATTAGCAGTGTAAATTTCAAGTAGTGTTAGCTTTACAAAATAAATATATAAATTGGGAACGCATGAATATTGATGTGATTTTTGTGTTCATATTACAAATATTACATTAAAAATTAAAAAAGTAATGTTAGCTTTACAAAATAAATATCTAAATTGCGAACTCATGAATATCAATGTGATTTTTTACAAATATTACATTAAAAATTTAAAATAAAAAATAAATTGTTAATCACAAAGTGGGGTCATTCCTTGTCTTTATAAACTAAGGGCAATGGGCGGAGGGGAAACAATATTTAGAATTCAAAGTGAAATAATATATTATTGTTTTCGTAAATTATGATTGGTAAGTGGTATGGTATTAGTAGTGTTAATTTCATGCATGGTTAGTTTTACAAAATATTATTGAATTTTTTTAGGTTGTAAACCTATTTTTAAATATTTTCATAAATTTATAAAATTTGGATGTGCTAAATTTTGATTAAAGAATTCAATATATGGAATTTGTTCTTACGTTTATATTATAAGACTAGGTATTGTGCATTTATTTCAACTTAATAAGTTAGATCGTGTTAATGTGTCTAACTTATTAGAAGAGTTAGATCATGTTAATGTCTAACGTTTTATATGCCCTTCACACCAGTTTTATAAATAATCGAGAAAATATTTTGATTTCTACCGAGCTGTGATTCAGTGATTGGGATGGGTTCACTATGTAAATATCTAAGTTCAAATGATGTTCGAAATGTTCTCAAGGCCTAGATATTTGATAAACTAAAGGAATACAATAATTAAATGAAATAGTAATTTTGCAAGAAATTAATTTTTCCAGATCCACTCGAATGGTTTGTTGTGTTGAATCAAAATCGGGACCTAAGAAAACCAATCATGCTCTAACTCCTTATTATATTTTTAAACCACCTCGGGCCTTAATCCTTTCATAATGGCATGAGACATCTTGAGCCTCTTCATGGAAATTTCCCGTTGAAAAATTTCATGGGTCAAGATTCACAGAGGTGTCAATGGAGCTGAAGATTTGCTCTCCTGATTGCTTCAAACGAATGCCTCATGTCCAAATTTTCCGATACCTAAGACACGTCTCTGGTTACCTGAATGTCGTCTCATTGTGAGATTCTGAAACGTTAACACACGCGTCACAGAGTTATGGAGTGAAGGTCTTGAAACGAATACCCAATAATTTTTTAATCCTATCAATTTCATCACCAAAACATGGCAATCAGGTCTTGTATACATACTAATCTCTATTAATCACCCAAATGTGGAAATTGTGTTGCCAACCTAGTAATTTATTAATTATATCTAATCACATAATCACATGTTCAATCTAGTAATTTATTAATCATATTAAGTAAATGTGAAAAAGTAAACATATAAATATATGCATTTATAAATGTGATGAAGTTATGAACATTAAAATTTATTCATTGATTTAGAGATAATGACAAGAATATTCCAACATCTTAAATGCTTGACCATAAATCAAAGTTTGTGATCGAAATATTGATTAATCTATTGAATTTCAATAGAGGGACACCTATCCCATGGAGAATTCACCTTAGTGACCAATATCTTATCATGTTCATTCATAAGGGGGGTTCTTAAATTATGAAAAATAGACTCAATATATTATAGGTATTGTGGGGGATGTAGGGTATGAGGAGGGGGGGTTATAGGTATTTGTGGGTATAAAAAGGGGTATTTGGTAAAAATAAGGGATATCTAGTAAAAATAGGGTTTTTTTTATTGGAAAAAAGCATTGGGAGGGGGGGTTAAATAAAATGATCTAGGGAGTTATTTATCAATATCTAGTGAAATTAAAGGTATTCTTTAATATTCCATGAATGAATGCGCTATTTCATAGATTCATTGAGTGGAGACCCTGTGGCCTATCCATATAATAAATAGGAAGGGACTAATATCAAACCGGTCAACGGTGATGGATGAGAGATACAATGATATTCTTTGATTTTTCAAATCCACCCTCACAGAGATCTAGATTATCAAAATTCATACATGAGAAGGAATAGAACTTGCAACATTCATTCAGAAATAAATATTCTCAAAGTAAGTTTGGGCTTGGATTATATCGTAAAATATCTGTGTGTATTTTCATGGTTTGCTATAAACTTTGGATGTATTTGGATTTATTAAGAATTGGTGTTGGGCGTATTCACATTTATTAAGGATTGATGTATTGTATATTCATATTTATGGTATGGAAATATAATTACCTTGTATTTATTTGTATTGAATGTTGAATCCATGGCTATTAAGCTATTGTGAGATAGCTTAACCATGGTCTCCAACATCCATGGAATTTGAATTCCATCTATGAAAGGGACATATCCACCATTGGGATTTTGATAAAAGAAAAAATCATCTTAGTGTTTTTTATATCAAAGGTTCACACTCATTTCATCATTTTTGTGCAATTGGTAGTTTCCCTTCATCAAACGATTGTAGATGTTGACAACATCTTTCCTTCTCAAGAACAAAATATCTTTCTCGAGCAGTGGAATCCATATGAACATGCTTCTTTATATGCATTTTACAAAATGAATCATGTGGCACTTACAACACAGTTACCAACGTAATGAGAACTCTACAAAGTTCTGGTTTTTTGGGGGATCACATTTTTACCTCATTTTGAAAAGTTGTTCTACCAGTAGCCTTTTTAGGTTGTTTTTCCTTAATGTATCCACATTATTTTTTTAAATGCTTATTTTTCCATCTATTTTCAAATAATTCTAATTGTTTTTTCAATAGTGTTTTTTCATCAATTTCCAAAATTTTCATTTTTTTTCCATGCGTATTTCAATGTTAAGAATGTTCTATACCATTTACTTTTTTGAAATTAATATTTCTCATATAATTGTGTTTCCTTAATTAATTTATGGTTCCATACTTTTAAATATAGTGGAAAATATCATTTTTAACACATTGTTTTACCTTTACTTCAATATATAGAAAATAATTGTAGTTAAATAATACTATTTTTAAATATTTAGTAAAAAAATATATGTTTTAAATCCATAAATAATAAAATATATATATATACATTTTGGTACCTATCCATTTAAAATAACATGTCAAATAAAACATTATACATTTTGGTACCTATCTGTTTAAAATAACATGTCAAATAAAACATTTTTATGGACATAATTGAAAAAAAATAGTGAAAAATTTAAAAAAAATTAACAATCTTTTCCATATTTTTATACATTTGAAGTAAAAAAATGACAACATTTAATGTCATTTTCCCTAGTATAGTGATTCACATATAGATAAAAGTAAAAATAAAATAATAAAAATGATTCATCATAAAACAACAATAGATACTTATTCATTCTTATTTTAAAATCTAAAAGTCAAAACATTAAAGTTACAACTCATAAAAAAATTGCAAAATTGAGCATCATTTTCAAGGGTATCTTAAAACTAATAAAAAATATCATATATCCCAAATTTATCATTCTCAATAGACACATTATCATCTTCTTGGACATCATTATGTGCTTCCATTGTGTCATTTTTCTCTTCCATTCGGTCTTTGATATCTGCAAATTCTCCAAAGTGATACTTTCCAATAAATCCTCCTAATTGTACTCGAGGTTCCTTTGACATTTTCCACTTTGATTCATTAAAACATCCTTTCCAAAATCCAACTTCTTGCTTTTCATCTGGAAGAGATGGAATAACATTAATTCTTTGTTGAATAAAACTACACCGTAGTGGGTCACTTTCAATGGATATGAAATTTCATCCTTTTTGTAAGCAACACGCTAGTGTTGTACCTAATCACCAAAAACAAAATAAATAATTAAGTTTTAAAATGTAAAACAACATAAATTAAAAATAATAAATATTGAAGTATGATTTCATAATTGTTAGATCACAATTCTTACCTGAACCTGAGAAAAAATCCAAAACACAATCTCCTTCATTTGAAAATGTATCTATAAAATAATTAATTAATGTTTGTGGTTTTTAATCAATGTTAACCATCCCTCCTTTCAAATCATTTTCCTCATATGTTAGCTTTCTAACCACATCATTGTAAACCAATAAACTACTAGGATTCCCTCCATCCTTTACATTGACCATAATGGAATTATAAGAATCATCTTTTGTCCAAGTTGCAAGATTTATATTCACAATATCACGTGTAAATGGTTTTCTATTGGATCTTTGAATATTAGAATTGTGCCTGTAACATAAATTCAATTAGCTCATGAATTAATAAAATTGATTTCTAATCTTAATCGCTAAACATACACTTTCAATATCTTACTAAATAAATTGCATCATTGTCTTTAATTTTCCCTTAAAACTTGATTGTACTAATCCTTCTTGTGTGTCTGAATGAAAAACTAGAAATCTCCAAAATAGTGACATTGTGACTTCCGTAAATCCCGTAACCACTTTATTGAAATCTTGGTAAGTATAAGGATCAATATCATATCCAATGTTTTGGATACTATAACCATGAGGGATAACTGCAATAACTAGCGAGTATTTTTTTCAGGAATAGTATTTACAATTTGTTCACAATCACCTAATATCACTTTATACTAAACATTGTCGATCCCATTCCAAATGTAGTGATCAAGGGTGTAATCAAGTTCAATAGTTCAAACATGTCTCCTTCTTTTTCTTTCAAACTTCACTTTTTGAATAAAACTTTTGAAGGTTTCAGGTACTCCATCTATATTCTTCTTTGGCATCTTTAATGAAACAAACAAAAATAAAGTTAAATACCTATAACTAATAAAATATAAATAAATTAATATGCAAACAAATAAAATGAATGTAATAAATCAACATAGAGTTTTTAATGCAACAAAAAATTGTTTCAATACTGTTGTAGATCTTGAATTTGGATAGTTGAGCTCAACATCATCTCAACTCTCTTCATTCAACATCTTAACCATTTCCTTTTGTATTCTCATGTACACCTTGTGACTAAATTAAAATAAATAAATAATGTTATAATGATATATATAATAAAATACTTAGAACATTGATATGTTAAACTGAAAAATTTAATTTTCTTGTCCTAACATAAATAAAAATAACTCAACAAATTTACTTTTTAAATTCATAACACATTTTTTCCATTGAAAAATCACTCAAACTTACATGTGATAATATAGCTATGATAAGTTTCTCATCGTTCACTCATTGTATCGTTTTCCAAGGTGTTATAGTTATATCATCTAACAAATTCTTGATTTCAGGACCTGTCTTACTTGTGCTACATATTAAGGGTTTATCCTTCTTAACTCTTTGATTTTTTTTATCAATATTTTTCCATAGGTTGAATATATCATCTATCAAATCCCATACATGTCTAGTTCTAAATACCAATTGAAAATAACTATCCATACCTCTGAATACATCACTTCCTTTGCAATTTTTTTCTTTTGAATTTTCATCATCAATCGAGAAATCTATCTCCATACAACATTGCTTCTGAAACTTCAAATCAACATTTGATTTCTTCCCACGACATATTTCAGAAAAATCATTATGAATTAACCACACCCTTTGAGTGAAATTAATGGACATCTTGTACTCATTATCTGTGTTATGATCCCGTGCCAATAAATTTGCTTCCGAATTTTATAAAATAACATAAATTATGCACTTGACTTTCTCAAAAAGAGGGTTATTGGGATATTCTTGCATTAATTCTCTTCTAGCATCTACATAATGATTTCCTCCAATGACAAAATATTTGTAGTCAAAACATTTTGATCTATCAAATTCATCCCTGCTAGGAACTGCCATTGGGTCAACAAGAATCAAATAGTCAACCACATGTGCATATGGATTGTACCTAATCAATGCTTTCAAATTGTGAATATGCAAGTGATGCAATTTTCTAATTTGATATTTTTCTTTCCCTTCTGTGGGTTTATGAAGTTGTTTCACATTCAATTGAAATGTATGGCCATCATCAACTAAGTTCGTCGTCCTCAATCTATTTCGAATGACATTTTGTGTTGTTTTCATAATACCATCCTCTAGATCAATGACTGGTGTTATTATTTCTTTGCAACCTTTAGGACTTTCATTATAATATTAAGAGGTAACGATAGTTTCTTCATCATCAACAACATTTTCTTTCTTCCTCTTACGATTTAAGTGGGTTTCATCTAAATCAACAATTTCTTCATAATCAACAAGAATGAAATCATCTTCGACTATCATTCTTTTTTGTTTCTCTTGTTTATTCTTCTTGCGAGAATGAGTGATAACCTGATTGAGACTAATCTCAACAAAATATTCATTTGGAGTTTCCTCATCTTCAAATGCAATCTTTTTAGGATTTCTAGAATGAGGACTTTTCTTTCTTCTTTCATTTTCTTGCCTGTTAAGAACAAAGTATCAATATAGCATAGAAAAACTTCAGAATAAGCACTCAACGCCTTGAAAAAGAGATAATTTCAGGTAATAAGCCTCTTTGAGAGGGAAACCTCCTTATACCCCACATAATTTCCAAATACAAGATGATTTCAAATGAAAATGTATCCTTGGTATATATAGGAGACTAGGAGGTACAATTACAACTAATGGACTAAAACCGACATAAATAAAATAACATTACTAATGTAATATGCCCCAATTAAGGGGTAATGAGCCACTATTTAGGGATTAACATGCCCCTCCCCTTGAGACAAGTGTTGTCTGCAACACTTGAGTAACTATGAATGCTTCTGTATAAAATACTCATCTTCCCAAGTGGAATCTTCAGTTGGCAGTTTCCTCCATTTAACGAGATACTATGAAATGGATCTATTCCTTAGCTGGCGAATTCTTGTGTCAGTGATGGATTCAGGCTCCAATATGATTTTTCCTTCCTTGTCAAGTTCTGGAAATATAGTTTGAACTGGGATCTTGTCACCTATAACTTTCTTTAAGCATGAAACATGGAAAACTGGGTGTACTTGTGACGATGTAGGCAACTCCAATTTGTATGCCATAGTACCAATCTTTTGCAACATCTTATAAGGGCCATAGTACTTTGGTGATAATTTATTATCCTTCTTTCCTTGCTTGAGGGACATTTGTTTGTATGGTTGTAGTCTTAAAAACACCTAATCCCCTACTTCAAAACTTCTTTCACTACGATGTTGATCTTCTTGTTGCTTCATGCGATTCTGTGCCATGGTCAATTTGTCCTTTAATATTTGAAGAGCTTGTTGTAGATGCTCGATGTGATCTTCCACTGCTTGAACCTTTGACTTTTCTTTTAGAGAAGAAGTGATGGAAGGA
>SNQJ01S0042708.1:21144-60098 GCA_010110895.2 Picea sitchensis
AGTGTCTTGGATGCCATTATCCCTATTGGTGGTTTCCTCACCTTTTTCAACAGTTTTCCTCATTGCCTGCTATTCAAAGGGTCTTTTTCATGTACCGCTTTCACCTAGCACACACGAAATACGCACATGGTCGTTGATTCATGAACATGTTCTTTGTCTGATTTTATTCCAAATCATCAAGCTCCTACTTTGTACCTCGTGATGAATGATGAGAGATGCCTTAATGCTCTCCTTTCAGTGGGTCTCCTTCCATCGAATTCAACTCATCTATTCTGGAAACAATACCTAGAGTCCTATGAGTACCTAGAGGCTTTCAATCATCAGTGGTAGGTTCTCTCACCATCGATAGTTGGGAATACATCAATGTCTTCTGATCGATGGATTCTTCAAGTGTTCGACCCCGGCGCATTTATTCACACTTGTAAGAATGTACTCAGTTCCTTGAGACCTACTTTCATCATCGGTAGGCTTTCTCATGTTTGTTAACATTATACCTCAATGACCGATAATCAAACGAAGTCTCATTGTGTTCGACCTCAACTCCTTTATTCACACGATGCAAACTTGCAACTTTGGTGGATTGTATAGAAGACTTGAAGACATCAATTTATAGTCGCATATTTCCGGAGTTGTTGCTACCTTTCATTGGACCAGTACTTATGTGACTTCAGTGATCATGGGAGATCAGATTTTACCCCATTGTATACATATATCTTCATATTGATTTTGAGACTGGTTTTACTGGGCCTTGTTCGTAACTATGATAACCTTTGGCATGTAGCCACCTTTGTATTTCCTATTCATGGCCATGGACATTTGTTTGGTATATTTTCGCATGGATCTATAGTGTAATTCAAATTGGTAGCCATGTATGCAAAGTCAGTACAAATTATAATGAGCAACTAGTTCTTCTAGTTGGGTCCCCATTACTCCACTTCTGGGTTTTATAATGTATTTCGGCCATCAAAAATACTCCTATGACCTCACACATTAGGGGGCATATGTTATAGAAAGATTTGCCTCACCATATGCAGACTTGCACAAAGGGCCTTTTTCCATTTCCCTGTGCAAACTTGAATTCCCTTTTTGCAAATCCCAGAGCTAAAAACATGATTTTTCCACATATACGCACCCTGCCTATATTACAACTTGTGTATACGCAGGTTGCACCACTACAACCCACGTACATCGAGATTTGTGCCCAAAATTAAAAAACAGTGTCGGGTTTCCATGTCATGTCAGGGGATCAATGATCCTTGGCGTTCCATATACTGGAAATGTTCCGACTCGGCCCTTCAGTTCCACTTGAAGGCTATAAATGGGCCAAAAACGAGATATGGAAAAGAGGAGAAAGAATTCAACTTTGAGAGAAAAGTTACTCAGGAGAAATTATTCACTTCACATTGAGTTTGCATCCCTTTTTCCTTTAAGTCTGAATACATTGTTCAGCCCCCGTGATTTTCCCTTATTGATTGAGAACCTCATAGTCTCTCTTATATGAGCTTGTCTTTGGTGGAGGAGTGAAGTGGTGGAGGCCCATCTGGAAGGAACTTAGTTTCTCAGTTCTGAACCATGCTGACATGTAAGTTTGTAACTCATTCACTTATGTTGATTACGTCTTAATAAAAATACTCTTTTCTCGTCCAATTAATATCTTGCGAATATTTGAATTGTTATTCCATGGGCATATTTTTTATGAATATTGACGGATTATTCCATTGAATGTGCTAACATTATCTATTATCACCATAATCTTGTGTTTCTTAGTTGTTGAGGACTAGTTGCAGGTATATTGCTTTGGGTCAAGTGCTCAACGGTGGACTTCATCGAACATCTGAACAAGGTAGGCATTTTATCTTGTCTTGCTAGCATATTTGTTTATATAGCATAATTTATATTAGAGTTGATTCCTGCAATCATTTCCATCTGTTGTGGTTTACCGCTAGCCATAGAGATATTTTCCTCGTAACAGTTGGAGGTTGTTAGGGTTGTAACTAATTTGTAATTGAATTGATATGTATTCAAATGAATGTAATCAATAGGGAAAGGGTTGGATAGTGTTTCAATAGGGTGATGTTATTGATTGTGTGGATGGAATAAAGGGAAATCAAGATTTGAATCCCTAGATCATTATATGGACTTAATATATGGATTGAATGAGAATGACTATGCATTGATTCCCCCCTTCAAATTTATGAGTTATGTGTATGCTAGTCTGAATGTATAATGAATGTTGTACATGTTCACATTTTTCTTTCTTATTGTCAATTCATATTTCAATAATGCTCATTAGTGTCTAAGGTGAGACCTTATTCATAATTGAACATTGAATATGTCGATGTTAATGGGTTTATTGTTAGTATAAGTTTGAAACTCTAGGTTTGAAATTATCGCCAACAATTGGTTTTGTTGTTGAGATAGGAAAAACATATTAGAGAAAAGATGGATATGTCATGGAAACCATTAGTAATGTAGATACAACACTAGATGAATGAGAAATAATTCTAGTTCACCCGAAAAAAACTTAGAACCTATTGCATATCAACCTTGAGGCATGGAAAGACATGTACTTGTATTATGATAACCACATAATCGGTTTTGCTAAATTTCATGTTTTACTACATGAATGGATAGAAAGGTAGGAGGATATTAATACCTTAAGACATTCCTAAGGGCCAATGGTTTGGGATCAAGAAACCATCGAAATATTGAAAACCCTAGACAACAATTGCACTTGAGCAGTTGATTTTTGGTTTACCATAGTCAAAGGACACATTGTAGAAATTGTTTTAGTGCTACTGAGCATGGATTTGAGGCTAGGTTGAGAGGTAGACCACTAGAAGAAACATTGTTTTGGATTAAAATTGTATTCATGAAGAAATGGTTGATGCAGATTAGGCTTGATAGTATGGAAGAATGAGTCCCTCACAATGGGGGGAGGGGAGTTAGAGCGATATGATGTGAGAAGGTAAAAGAAAATAAAGATGGATCCAAAGGTGTAGAGAAAAGTGAGAGTAGAATGGCATGCAAAGAGAAATGTGTTGCATGAGGTAATTTGGAAGGTTTAGTTCAATGGTATAAAGAAAAAGGGAGAAAACATGGGAGAAACTAGCATTAGAGTAAGCAAGAAACTAAGGAGAGAAGCACGAGAAAAATATGGTGTTTTAGAGATCACACAAAGATTGTGCAAGAGGTGCACATAGAGAGAGAGACACTACAGGAGGGAAATGTGTAAGAGGCAACATCCTAGATGACACTGAAAGAGGTGACAGTAAAATAGACGTAGAGAATGTTGGAAACCAATGGTTGACTAGAAATGGGAAGGTATAGATGAATATGAAAACAATTTTTCATTTAGTGGATTTATACAAAATGATGTTGAAGATGAATTCAGTGGGGATGAAGATACTTCAGTAGTGGTAGGCCTATTGCAAAACATGATACTGGGGGAATCATTTGGATCTAGAGGAGAAGGAGTTGGAGAAGTAAGTTGGTATAATCCCCTCTTTGAACCAGCCCATGTGCCCATAGTATTAACATAAGCAAGAAGTTTGGTAGAGTCAAAAGTTAGAGCTATAGTTCAACACATAATAGAAGGAGTAGTATCGAGTAGAGGAATCTTAGTAGCAAGAAATTTGAATTTTTCAATGTCAAGAACATCAAGTGACCTTGCACTCAAACTTCTTGTGTTCCATGAGACCGGGAAGGATGATGTGGAACAACACTATTTTATATGTGAGACCATATGGAAAATGAATAAGATCATAGATGACATAGTGAATATTGTACAATTGGAGACCACACTTGGAGACTGTGCACTTCAATGGTATGTGAAATATAAGGCCAATACCTCTACAAACCAAACAAGGACCTTTGTTGAAAAATAAAGAGATGTAATCAATGAATTTTAAAAACATAAGTTAGAACAATAGTGCACAATAGAGCTTAAGGTGATCAAGAAAAAAGTTGGAGAATCAATTTAGGACTATGAACTAGAGGTTTAAGGACCTACTAGACAAGCTAAGTTTTATAATACAAGATTTTCAACATAGGGAGTGGTTTATTGTCAGAATATTTCCCCACATATGCATTCCCCTCACACAACAACAAATCACCACATAAGAAGATGCACTAGAGATTGTTATATAATTGGAATCCACGCTTGGAGGTGGTGAGACTTCACTTGGAATAGTTTAGATTTAGAGCCAAATCGTTGCACTATCAGATAAGTTGCATGGTTTATCTAAGGGTAAATCAATGCATAAAAATATCTGGTACATTTTGTGTAGGAAAAATGGATATCATAGAAATGAATGTCTAGTGATGGGTAACTACACTAGCATGAGTGTTCCAAACATGTTCCCCATGGGGTCCAAGCCAGATTGGTGTGAAATTTGTAGACAATGGAGACACAAGCCACCTCATTGTCCCATGCTGCGAAAGTATCAAAAGACTACAAACACACCATTTTGTGAATTTTGTAAATTCATAGGACGTGATATGAACACCTGTAGGTCATTGTAATTGATGAAGGAAAACATGGTAGACACCTATCGAGTATAGGGTATAGAGGATAATGGAGGAAAAGGACAAAGAGTGTTTAGAAGAAGGGGATGAAGAAGATATGGGGGTATAAGAATATTGGCCTATTTTGATTATGGAGAATTCAACCATATTGCATGGCACTATACAAAACCTTGAGTACTTTGTGCCTACAATCACAGTTCAAATCATAAAACAAAGGAATGTCCAGATCTAGTAAAGAAATGGGAGGAAAAGAGAGTTCACATTGTGACGATAGAACCAAATATAGAGGAAGAACACACTACGAAAGTACATGTGCTAACATGAGGAGATGCAAAGATTGGATTGGATGCAAAAGTAATATTGTTACGAAAAATCAAGAAAGCTACACCATCTCCACCAAATTTTGATGCATGTATGCAAAGACAATTCCTACACGATGCAATGAAGACCCTTTAGAATTCACCTAAGTATGAGAAAGAAGTGTAAGCAAAAAAATCTTGGAGGACGAGTATGCTAATTAGGTGAGTAACTTTTTGAATTTTTGTATCAGGCTATTAAGCAACTAGAATTTATCCAAGAAGTTGATAGACATTCAAGGTATACTTATATTAATGTTGGAAGATGATGATCCCATCTCGGCTCCCCTCCCTGAACACAATATAAGACAATTATAAAGAAAAGGAGAAGAACATGAAGGGAGTCCAAGATGACCATGGAATTGGGTAGTTACGAAATGAAGGATGTCATGTTGGATCTAGGATCCTATGTGAACATTCTCTCGAAGAAATCATGGGAGCTAATGAGGAAGCCAAATTTGGTTTAGCCACCAGTTCAGTTGAGACTAGCCAATTAGTACATGATTTTCCCTATTGGGAGAGTGGAAGATGTGGAACTTAATATAGATGGGGTGAAAATTATAGTTGAATTTGAAGTAATTGACATTAGGGACAAGAAGGATCCATACCCATCATTGTTGGGGATAGACTAGGTGTTTAATAATGATGTTATTTTGAACCTTAAGCATAGAAAGATGTCATTCAAGCAAGAGGATCTTAGAGTAGTTTCTACTTTGGAACCCACCGAAGGAGCAAGATACACATAACTAGGAAATGATGATGTGTAGAGTGTGATATTGGAAAACATTTATAATATTATGGAATGGAAGGAAGATAATATTAATCCAGCAATAGATGGTGAATTGAGTTGGAGGATTATATGCTCTTACGATACACATTCATTAGATGTTATGGGTAGGTGGAAAACAAGAGGCTATGAGATGTCAAGGAAAATGTGTGTGTGTGTGGAGAAGTCTGTGCATGATGGGGATGGAAATTATACCAAAATTTGATGGAACTAAGACAATTACTAAATTTATATATTTGATTGAGGATGTGTATCAAAAGAACATAGGATGTCAGTGATGGATGTAGTTTAAAAAGGAACCTTTGTATGATGGTGGGCTATTCACAGAGAAAAATTATAGAGTTGGGTGTAGGTGGTAGCAAGTATGTTATTAAGGTTCCAACCATCTCAAGAATGGGAGCTAGTAAATAGATACAAAGGGATAGAGGACCCCGAGGAACACATTTTTTTCTATCAAAGGAGGTGGACTAAAAAGAATTTCCTAGCAAAGTAGTGGATATACACGTTTATTCATACACTGGAAATTGTTTGTATGAGTTTGTAGATACAGGAAGAAACCAAAAGATGAACCAAATATTGGGGAGTCATGCATAAAACATTCTACGCAAAGTTCAAGTATAATTTTCTTGGTAGAAGAATTAGAGTGGATTAGTCCTATGGTAATTCAGAACAAGAAGATAGGATAAATAAGGATATGTGTTGAGATTAGATCATTGAATGTGTCCTATGTCTATGACCTCTTTCCCACACCATTTACTAATGAGGTCCTAGAGAATGTGGGAAGGAGAGAAGCATATTCATTCGCTTATGGATTTTCAAGGTACAATCATATTATAATTGCAAAATAGGTCATTTGTGTATAATGTGATGCCTTCTAGACTTAAAAAAACACCTATTATGTTCTCACAGAATATGGTTGCTTCATTTAAAGAATTTATGCATAAGTTTTTGGAAGTTTAATGGATGATTGGATGTTGTTTAGCCTATTGAATAACCATTTAAAAGTATTGAGATTGATATTGGACAAATGCAAGAAATTGTAAATTTCGTTGAACCTAAGGAAATGTATCTTTTGCACTCCATTTGGGGTGTTGTTAGGACATGTTTTGTGTAAGCAAGGAATTTTTGTAGATAATTCCAAGATCATTGTGATATTGATATGCCTCCCCCAACCTTTATGAACTTGCATGTCAAACTTGGACATACAGGGTATTATCATAAGTTCATCAGAAACTATGAATGCATGACAACACCATTAGAGAAGTTGTTGAAAATAGATCTGAAGTTTATATGGAATCTAGCATGCTAGGAAGCATTTGATCTATAGAAAGAGAAGTTGGTCACTGTGCCCATCCTAGTATTCTATAGTTATCCCAAATTGTTTCATGTGCAAGTTGATGACTCAACTATTGTACTTGGCATAGTGCTTGCATGTCTAGGAGAAGGTAATGATGATCATTGCAATTTCTTTTGCTAGTAGAAAGTTGTCTGATGCAGAATGGGATTACGCCACTATAAAAAGAGAAGGTCTTGCCATGGTGTACACACTACAAAAATTCATACATTATATTTTTGGGAATGCATTCAAATTATTTCTGACCATTATGTGTTGAATTAGTTGGTCAATAAGCCATTGTTACAGGGGAGGATTTGCAAATGGTTGTTTTTATTTCAAGAATTATACTTTGAGGTGGTGGTTAAAACTAGGAAGTACAATGTGGGGTTTGATCACTTGTCAAGGCTATAATTAGGGGAGAGTGGAATTAGGTTGATGAAAATATGTAAGATACACACTTATTCCAAGTGGAAGTGGTGCCATAGCAATTCAAAGAGATTGCAAAATTCTTGACAACTATAAAGGAACCTGACAAGTATACATACACACAATGACGACAATTAGTGACCCATGCAGCAAATTACCAACTCATTGCAAGACAACTCTATAAACTCAATGTGGATGTAATCCTTTGTAGATGCATGTCTAAGCACGAACTAGATGTGCTTCTCTATGAAGCACACAAAGGATTCGTGAGAGACCATAATGCAAGGAAATAAACAACCAAGAATGTGTTTCACACAGGATTGTGGTGGCATTCTTTATATTAGGATGCCAAGGATTATTGAAAATGGTGTGACATTTGTTAGCACACGGGGAAACCATCTAGATGTGATGAGTTACCTTTGTTTCTAGTGGTGGCACTGAAACCCTTTGAGAAGTCGGTAATAGATTTTGTGGGCCCCATAAATCCCATTGTGTGGAGGAATGACACTCACTATATTATTACTACGACATAATATTTGACACATTGGGATGAAACCGCACCAGTGAAAAATTTCACTACTAACATTGTTGTGTTCTTCATATTCAAGAACATTCTAACCTAATTTGGTTATTTGAGGGTGTTAATGAGTGAGTAGAGTATGCATTTCATTGAAAATATAATTAAAGCATTAATCAATCATTCATGATTCATCATCACAAAAGAACTCCATATCATCCACATGTTAATTCAATTGTGGAGGATTTCAATTAGATTTTGGGGAACACATTGAAAAATATATGTAATGAGGGTGTTAATGGGTGATTAGGGTATGCATTTCATTGACGATATAATTAAAACATTGAACCAATAATTCATGATTCATCATCAGAAAAGAACTCCATATCATCCACATGTTAATGGAACAATAAAGGATTTCAATAAGATTTTAAAGAACACATTGAAAAATATGTGTAATGTGGATTGAGATGACTAGGATGAGTGTGTTTATATATTTCTATGAACATATAGAAGTACAAGTAAAAGGTTGACAAAGCATACTCTATTTTATGGAAAGGAAGTGGTGATGCCCTTGGAGTTTGTTGTTACTAGTTTACACATTACAATAGCCACAAAAATGACTAATGACAAAATGACTAATGATGAATCCATTAAGAGGAGGCCAGATGACCTTATGATGAATTCAAACTCATATAACGTGATTTCACTAAGTTACCAATTCCCAACTTCAACTTAAAAAATGAAAAACAAAAACAAACTACCATCATTTTTTTCATATATATTATTTTCTTTGAAAAGCAAAGTTACTCGTGTAATTTATTACTTTCGTTTTAATGGTATGTATAAATCAAGCCATTCATGAGAGGGTGACAATAATATTGGCATAATGCACTGGATAATTGAATGGGAATGGCGTTAATGGATTTAACGTGAATTTATTGATGCTTATTATATTAAGAGTTGAGGTAATAGTTTGGATGGTTGAAAAATAGGTTTTGTATTCTCTATTCTGTTAAATTTTTAATTAAAATGAAGTACCAAGGCAAGTGTTTCTCTTTCCTAGGCGCCTAAGGGGAGAAATTGCCGAATGTGGGTCTTAGTCAAATTAATTTGTGAGATGCAAATTAAAAGATAACTTTATGATTAAAGTGAGGGTGAGTGAAGAGACACCAAATCTCAGCCACCCATCTGATCTAATCTCAACCGTTAGATTAGAAAACTCCTTACCTTCCCTCATGAGGTTGATTAAGGCAAGTGGGCGCACCCATTCTTGGGTAAGGAGCAAATTGGGTGCACCCATTCTTGGGTAAGGAGCAAATTGGAGAAATCTTGCGAGATGGCCAAGAGGCTCTTGGTGAGATGCCAAGAGCAAGAGAAGAAGAAGCAGCAAATGTCTTGTTGAGAGAGCAAGAGATTCTTGGTGAAATGCCAAGAAAAAGAAAGTTGCAACATTCTCTCAACAAGAATGTTGCAACTTTCTTGTTGAGAGAACAAGAGAGCAAGAGAGAGGTTGAGATTGAGAAGAGAGACAACATTTACTGAAGGAGAGAACACATCCCAAAGCAAAGAGAATGACTTTAGACAACAAGGAAGAACAGTCGCACCGTACCTGATTTCCAGGAGGTCATACAAAGATGTAATGTGCACAAAATTGAAAAGAGACAAAGCAAATCGCACTGGCATTGGCATGCATTCCATACACCAATACATTTGTTGGCACGAAATTGAGGTAACCACGAATATATCGGAAGTGTATTCGCATTTACCCATACAATCTTAGCAGTAGTTTCATAATAAATTTTGCGGGACAACTGGTATTAACATTAATTGTCGTATTGTACTTGTAAATGAATTCTCGTCTGGGAAATTGAGGAGCAAAGCCGTGAATGTCCGGGGATAAGTTTGTGTAAAATATCCTAAGATGAATACGTCAGAAAAGATTCCCTAACGTAGCTCATAAATAATACAAATCCCTCTCCTTAATCGGTTTCCCCTGTGGGTTTCCGTGGTCGAAGTTAAACAAGACCAAAATATTTGTGTCTAATATTCTCTGAGTTTTGCATATTGCGATATTTTTACTTCGCTGGAAACGATGTTCATAATCCCCATGTTTCAGTTCCAAATTTATATTTTCCTCAAGGTTTTTAGGATGTCAAACATCAGTCAGAGCTTATGCCGAACACCAAGTCAGAAAGTATGTTTCAAACACCGTGGTCAGGCATATGTCAAACACCGGCCGTAGGCATACGTCGATGTCAACACCGCTGTGGAGCGTGATGCCGAACACCGTCAGAAAGTATTACAGTCGATACCGAACACCTATGCATGTCAAAACACCAAATGAAAGTATATGTCGATACGAACACCACCGTAAGGGTCAAACACCAGTCAGAATATACAACAAACAGCTATCAAACCGAAGTTTGGTGGCATTTAAATTTGATCGAAAAATTCTATGGAGACCTAAATCAATACTGGATTTTGGTACCAATAATGGTATCGAGCCGAAGTTGAAGAAAGGCGTAAATTTCTGCCGAAGTTGGGACAACAAATAATTTCCAAGAGGAAGTCACTTGGTGAGAGAATTCAAGGAGAGGATCTTGGTGAGATGCCAAGATCAAGAAACCTTGGTGAGATGCCAAGAGAAAAAAGAAGCAAGAGACTCTTGGTGAGATGCCAAGGTCGAGACAAAACACAGCCAACAGCATCACACCAAGTTTGACAAGGAATTTTCCCTTGATTGTGTGTCTTCTTCCTCGAGGGACCACTCTCCGTGATAATTTGGTATATTGACGTTGGTGCCCCTCTCGCATAAGGAAATCGCCTCAGGAGCACTTGAAAGATCTTACTCGCTATGGTGATGTTGAGGTAGTGTTTGGAGATGACCGGGAGGTCAAAATGGCTAGTTGTGGGACCGTATCATTCCGTAGGGAGTCTTTCCCTCACATTTTGATCGAGGCCCTTATACCCGCTTGAAGAAGAAATTCGTGGTCGGCTTCTACCATTGGAGAGGAGAAGGGCTATGAGGTCTTGTTCCGGGATGGATGGGCGTGTCCTTCTTTTCCATAGGTCTAGCATCACTTCTAGCCAAAGTGATTGGTACTAGACATGTGAGGGTGTATAAGTTCTTGTTCCAGCCAGTGGAAGCATTGATTCATTCTACCAAGAACAACAATGATCTATGTGGGAGATATGGCACGATGCAAAGGCAATAATTTGCACCATGGGGCTCTTGCGATTTCTAGGTGGGAGTTGGTGACGGAGTTCCAGATTTCGCCTGAAAGCACCATGAGTTAGGGTAAGGTGTACTTTGGGAAAGTAATACCAAGACCTGCTTTTAGAGAAGTGATAGTAGGGGCGGCGATTACTCTGATCTTATACATCTCGGGATAGACAGGTCCGTTCCACATCATTGACTGGATCCCTATACTAAGTTGTATTCATTAATGACTTCTCACAGAAGTCTTGAATTTTCTTCATGAATACCAAAGAACAAGTCTTCAATCGGTTTCAATAGTTCAAAGCTCTAGCTAAAAAACCAGACAGGGAAGAAGATCAGAGTCCTGAGATGGGACAATGGGGGTGAGTATACCCGCGAGTTTATGGATTTCTGCGTGAGGCATCGAGGGAGTTGGATCGTTCTCACAAACCCGCAATGTAATGTAATTGCCGAGGAAGAGTAGGGCCTATTGTTAGCCAAGGAGCCACATGGATCGGGCTGCCACTATTTTCAGCAATGGTACGCTACACCACAGCTTTATCCGCATCAGGAGTCCTCACAAGGTGCAGTGGGGAGCATGACTCCTGCGGAGGATTTCTCTCGTTAGCCCGAGGGTGGGGCACCTCGATCTTTTGGTACCAAGATATTCATATGTCCCTTTCCGAGAAGAGGACAAAACCGGAGCCCACATGGCGAGAGGGATCTTGTTGGTAATAGGGAGACTTCAAAGGCTTCTTCCGTATTTACCCTTCCCTTCCTTACAAGACCGCCTTGAGGAGGGATGATGAAGAGGTAGCCTTTAGGAAGTCTAGAGGATAGAGAGAGGTGAGCAGTCCTCACCTCAGATTCAGGTGAGCCAGCAACAGACTACAGTGACACAAAATTCGGGGCCACCAGCCGCGTGACAGGCCACAGAGTTCGTGTTCAGGCTATCGATCCGCCGTGCTCGTGGATCGCACTTCCGTGGTCTACTACAGATCACTGCCTCGCTAGGATATTGAGCAGAGAAATTCCCCTCTACACGACACTACTTCAGAGAGGAAGAAGCCCAAGTGGCTTCAGAACATTTTGAGGGATGCACAAGTTTCAGTGGGGAATCAAGGCGTAATGAGGGAGAGTAAACCTCTTGAGAGGTTTTGTAGCTACATTGTGATGGTGAGCATTATTTGGGAGTCCGAGCCTTCCACTTTGAGGAGGCCACTAGTAGACGTGTATGGAGAGATGCCATGATGGAAGAGTACAATTCCATCATGAAGAATCATGTCCGGAAGTTGTTCCTAGACCGAGGGGAAGTCGGTGGTGACTCAAGTACTCATTAAGCAAAGCATGTCAGGCTGGATGGAAGAATTGAGAAGTACAAAGCTCTTTTTGTGGCTTGGGGGTTTTCACAGTTGAGGGAGTCGACCATGATGAGACCTTTATACGGCTAAGCACTTCGATCAGGTAGTGATCTCCATTGCAGCAGATGTGGGTTGGAAGATCCACCAGATGGATGTGAAGACCATATCAATGGTCTTATTAAGGAGGAGGTAAACATTGAGCGTGCCATTAGGCTTTGAGGTGCATGGGAGAGAGTCTCATGTGTAGACTTAAGAAGGCATTATACGGGTTGAAACAAGCTCCTAGGAGCTTGTTATTTGAGGATAGATGCCTATTTCCAGTAGTTTTGTTTTGAGAAGAGTGAGGCGGATCCCAACCTATACTTCATCGTGGTTGGAGAGAATCCTCATTCTTTGTTGTATGTGGACAGATCTTTTATTACAGCGGTGAGACTCATCGCAACCGCAAGGAGAGCCTTGCTTCAGAAGTCGAGATGACAGACATTGGACCGATGCATTAACTTTTGGGATTGGAGGTTTGGTAGATACCTCGACACACCGACTGAAGTATGTTGCATATATTCTGAGCAGATTTTAGATTGGGGGATAGAAGGCCCATGACCAATCCCATGATTACCAACTAGAAGAAGCTTCATACTCGAAGTCACCTTTGGTGGATTCCACTTTGTATCGTCAGCTGATCGTGTCATTGATGTATTTAGTCAATACCATGCCGTGATATTTGTTTGTTGTCAACACTCACCGCTCATGGTGGAGCCAAGGAGAGGCACCGGGTGGCGCAAACATGTGCCTGCATCTTGTGGTACCCAGAGATTATGAATCGGACTAATATGAGATGGAGTCTGCCCGCTGACCATACGCACTTATCGCGTGATGTGTCGCTGACGTGTTAATCAGTGTGCCGTTCTGACTGGGGACCGCATTGTGTCTTGGTTCAAATGTAAGCGTAAGCCTGGCTTTGAGCCCCAGAGGCTAAGCATATGCCTAGTCAAGCTTAGTTGTGAGGCCCCTTGGTCAAGTAAGATGCTGGATTGTCCACAAAGCAGCTGAGGCCTACCGTGACGCATCAGTGGATAATCGAAGCTGCATTAAACTCTCGTAGAATCCATTTTTTTCATGACCGGCCTAAGCATATCGAGATTCAATATCAATTCATCCAAGATTATGTTCAGAGAGGAGTTGTGGAGTTACAAAGACACATTCCATCAGGAGCAGGTTGCGTACATACTCACAAGGCATCAGCATGGGAAAATTTGTATTTTCAGGGACAAGCTTGGAGGAGTAACACTTTCCCCTGTATGAGGGAGTGTTAACTGTTAATTAAAATGAAGTACCAAGGCAAGTGTTTCTTCCCTAGGCCCTAAGGGAGAGAATTGTCAATGTGGGTCTTAGTCAAATTTAATTTGCATCTCACAAATTAAAAGATAACTTTGAGATTAGATCAGATGGGTGTTTGAGATTTGGTGTCTCTTCACCAAATCTCAACCACCCATCCGATCTAATCTCAACCATTATATTAGAAAAATCCTCACCTTCCTCATGAGGTTGATTAAGGCAAGTGGGCTCACCCATTCTTGGGTAAGGATCAAGTTGGAGAAATCTTCTAAGAGATGCCAAGAGCAAGAGAAGAAGAAGCAACACCATTCTGAGAGAGCAAGAGATTCTTGGTGAGATGCCAAGAGGTTCTTGCTGAGATGCCAAGAACAAGAAAGTTGCGGCATTCTCTTCATGGAGAGGTCACAGGCAAGAGAGAGGTTGAGTCGAGAAAAGAGACAAAGATTTTCTCTCAAGGAGAGAACACATCCCAAAAGCAAAGAGAAGTAACGGATTTCGCATAAATAAATGAAGAACAGCCATACCGCATCTAGATTTGGTAGGGGAGGTCGTACATCATGTAATGTGCACAAAAATTGAAAGGCAGGATGTACAGGCTCACTGGGAGATTGGCATGCATTTCAAGGTAGGAATAGACATTTGTTGGTACGTAACTGGAGAGGTAACTGCTATAATATATTTATGAGTGTATTTCCGTATATTCCATACAATCTTAGCAGAAGTTTGGCACAGAATTTCGGATAAATTGCATTAACGCTAATTGTCAGACATTAGCTAACACTGTCTGAACTGAGGAGAAAAGCTACGTGAATGTCCGTGATAAGCTTGTGTAAATATCCGGCATGAATATACAAAAGAATTTCAAGCTCATAAATAATACAAATCCCTCTCACCGTTTTCCCTTGTGGGCTTTTCTAGGGTCGAAGTTAGACTGAAAACATTTGTGTCTCCAGCCATTTTCCTAGTTTCGTATATCGATATTTTATTTCAGTTGAAAATCCATGTTCATAATCCCTATGTTTCGCTTTGAAATCTCTATTTTCACCAAATTTATTGCTCAAATTTATTTTTCTATTAATTTTTTTAATAATAAACACCAGTCAGAGCTTATGTTGAAACACCAAGTTGTAGCATAAGCCGAACACTGTGTCAGGTATACCGAAACACCAGTCAGAAAGCATATGTTGATGTCGAACACCGTTGTGAACGCGATGCCTTCTAAAACACCAGTCAGAGTATTAAGGCCGATACCGAACACCACTGGAGTGATGTCAGTAAACACCAGTCAGAAAGATATATCGATGTCAACAATCACAGAGCAGATAAATAAACACCAGTCAGAATATATTAAACAGTTATTTAAACCGAGTTTGGCATTTAAATTTGATTGAAAAAGTTCAGTGAGACTGAAACTGGGTTGGGATTTTGAAAAATTAACATATTCAAATTCAAATTTCAAATTTTATATGAAACATTTAAAAGGTTATGATAACGTTAAAAATAAAGATAAATAAATGTTTATTGATTTGCTATTCAAATATTTTAACTTAATAACTTTTCTTAACTTTAATGTTTAATAACTTTTAGTTAAGTGACCATTTTACCATCTTTTAATGTTATCAATTATTATATATTATTTTATTTCCAAAATTTACTATTCACATCACTAAACATAAAATTACAGTCCAAATAAATATGAATGTAAATAAAAAATATTCAAATAAATATGAATGTAAATGGAAACGGAGTGAAAATATTTGACATTATTAAACTTTGTATTTTATTTTACAAAGTCATATTTATGTGGATAGTTGTTTAGATTACGACTTAAATATAGTTCTTTAGATTACCATTTCAATGTTTTTTATATTATCCCCCAACCAACTCTCGAACACATCAATTGAACATAAAGAAACCTCACAAATGTACGTTAGTATTATTATATGTTATTGATTCTATTTAAATGTCTCATTGATGAGTAATTACTATGTTTTTAATTTATTGATCTAATTTAAATTAAAATATTTTAAATTCATTTTTTAATAAAAATGCACTTTTTTTTAATATATTTATAAATATATATAGAGAGAAACAAATTGCATACTTTGATTTTGCTTATAATCATACTAACTTAAGTCCATTTTTATAAATATTTTGAAATTGATTTTCATCATAATTTAAATTGGAACTATAATGTTGAAAAAAGAACTAATGAAGATTGGAAAGCTTATTTGTTCTTGAGAACAATTGTAAAGTTGTGAAATTTTGGTTTAGGAAAGAAAAGGAAAGTCCTCTTCGATACTCTTGTAACCTTCATAGTTTTATATGGTTGTGAGGTTTTAGGGCATAGTATTTCCAAATAAACCTGAAGGAAGATTGACCAAATCCAGAAGCGGTTTATAATAAATAAACTTAGAATTAAGTGAAATCATGCTCTAATCATATCCTCCTTTTAGAATCCAGAGTTCGACCCATTGAGAGTAAAGCCATCACATGATATATTTTTTTTCCACGAAAATGTTTCTCTTTTATATTCAAAAGTATATAAAAATTTTACATAGCAGCGGTCAATTGCCAACAACAGAGACCTTTGTAAATATGTTGAAAGCAGCTCGCAGGCTATCATAGATACCATAATAAGCTGCCATATTGAGCTCTGATACAATATATCGCTGGTAGGTGTGCTGTAAGCAGCTCGCAGCCTGTTATATAATCCATATTAATCTGCCTTTTTTATATCTGTTCCAAGATATCGCCGAATAGCCCAAAATTCTGATGCAAAACAGTGATGTTGTTGCCAAAAGTAATATTCAATGACCTGGTGTCTTCTACATCAGATTTTGAGTAGAGTTGGGGGGTCCTCATTTCCATCCTCCCATCGGGCGAATGTTATGAGACCGAGAGGCCGAGATAAAGCCAATTTTGAAAGGTGGTCCGCAATGGCATTGTCTTCTCTGTAGATGTGAGAGGCAGAGAGGTTCTTGATGAGTCTTTTGGCTTCGATGGTTCTCTCTTTCCAGCATTCCAGAGCTGCTGATCGAAGGTCAGCCTTGTCATTTATCCAGTCGATAATGACTTTAGAGTCTCCGAGAAGTAGTAAGACTTCGATATTCAGCCTTTGAGCCAGGATAAGGGAAGCCCATGCCCCCAATATTTCGGCTTTGGTGTTGGTGTCTTGTCCACCATTGAGTGTCCATCTGTAGGAAGTGTGAGAGTTGATGAAGATATGGCCTCCTTCCCTGCAAAGAGATCCATCTAATTGTGCTGCTCCATCGAACCAGGCGATGGCTTTGTCAAAAGGAAGAGATGTAGAAGATCTGCAGAGTTTATGAGCAGTGGTGGGGATAGAGGGACAATCGACAGTAGATAGAATGAGTTTTGTCACCAAGTTAACCGAAGGGGGTTTATCATCAAAGATGGCGGTGTTTCTTGTCAACCAAACATTCCAACATACGATGGCTGGCAGCGAGGGGTAGAGTTGGTGTCTTGAGCACCAAGAACTAAAGAAAGAGAACGTCGAAGGTCCAAGCCACTGTTCGGAAAGATTTAGAGAAGCTTTGACATGATGCCAAACTTGCTGGGTAAAGTGGCAGCTCACGAAGAGGTGGTGTGAAGTTTCATTGTCCTCCTTGCACAAAATGCAGCGATTTGGGCCTAACCAGCCCCGGCTCTGGAGGATATCCCAGACTAGGATTTTATTCTCCGTCAATAGCCAAGTAAATAATTTGAGTTTCAGTGGACAGTTCCACTTCCACAGCCAAGTGCGCCAGGTCTGATCCCGAGTGGGCCAGGATGCCTCTGCCAATGCTTTATAAATGTTCCGGACAGATATGACTCCAGATTTATCGCCTCCCGTCCAGATGAGAGTGTCAGGTCTCTCCTGTAGGCGAATGCCAGCCTCATTTAGATAATGTGTGTAACTGTTCCATTCAGCTGAGAGCTCTCTGTCTAGATTCAGCGTGGAGCTAGTAACCCAGGATTCGCTAAGTGAATTTCTGTTGTGAGGGGATTTTAAATGAAAGAGATAATGTAAGCCTAAATTATGCAGGCGCTCCAGCAATCTAGGAGAGAGTAGGGCCTTTATGCCCATGCCGAGAATATCATCTTTGCCAATTTCAATAGTAGATCTAGTTCCAGGCAGCCACACGATCCAATGTAGGAGAATTGGAAGCGACTTTTGAAGATGCTTCCACGTTTGTGAGCCCCCCGGGGGAGAAAAAGTGGCTGATCTGAGCCAGGAATGGACCGGCAGGTGGGAGAGATATTTGTCTTTTATAAGGTTGTTCCAAATGCCTGGTACCATCAGGATATGCCAAAGCGTATTTGCCGAGAGAGCAAGGTAGGAAAGGTGCAGATTCCTCAGGCCCCAGCCACCTAATGCTTTTGGCTTTGAGAGGGTTTCCCACCCACAGAGATGTAGTCCTCTACTTTGCTTGCTGCCATTCCAGAGAAAGGAAAAAATCAGTCGACGGAGCTTCTTTAGCACAGATTGTGGGATGTGTGCCAGAGCCATCCAATACACTAGGAGGCTTTCCAGAACTGCCTTGATCAATATGTATCTGCCACCCATTGATAAACATCTGTTACACCAGTGTTGAATTCTACGTTCAAACTTTTCATATAACCAGCTCCAGTCCTTTGCTTTATAGCTAGAGGGTTTGATATAGTAACCAAGATAGTTGAAGCCCGCCTCCAGATCTCGAAAATCAATGCCGAAAAGAGTTTTTAGCTCCGACAGGAAAGCTTCCCTCGAGCCTGTGGCCAAGAACATTGAATTCTGAAAATTTATTTTTAGACCATTGTGTCGTCTTGTAAATCAGTGTTCAATGCTCGCTGATAGCATCTGCAGGGGAGTCTCCATCACATGATATTTAATATACAAGCATAAGCTAATTAACATGAAGAATGAGAAACTTTATATCATCTCTTCAAACATTAATAAAATTCAATTAATGCTCAAAAGAGGTTGGATTATAGATCCATTGTCTTGGTTAAACCATTAGGAAATGTTGGCACCCTTATTTGTAGTTTTGAATATTTGGCAGTTTAGTTGTGTGCACCCCATTCTTTTTCCACATGCTCTATTTTGCATAGCACACCCCGTGTTTAGTCTGCACGACCTATTTTGTGTTGTGCACCCCTTTTTGTCCTGGTCATCAGAGTTACAATCATACTCAGAGTTAGCACACTTACATAGTCTTGAGTTAGAACTTGGTTGTGTTGAAGGTTGTTAGGGTTGTAACTATTTTGTAACTCAATTGACATGTATTTAAAGGAATGTAATAAATAGGGAAATGGTTGGATAATAGTTCAATAGGGTGATGTTATTGAGTTTGTGGATGGAAGAAAGGGAAATCAAGGTTTGAAACCCTAGATCATTGTATGGACTTATTCTATGGATTGAATGAGAATGATTGTGCATTGGTTCCCCCCTTAAAATTTATGAGTTATGTGACATATATTAATCTGAATGTATAATGAATGTTGTACATGTTCACATTCTAATTTCTTATAGTCAATTCCTATTTCAACAATGCTCATTAACATCTCGAGTGAGACCTTATTCATAATTGAATATTGAATATGTCGATGTTAATGGGTTTATTTTTGGTTTAAGTTTGAAACCTTGTGTTTGGAATTATCAACAACAATTGTTTTTTTTATTAAGTGTTGATCCATTTTATGTCTCACCTTCCAATCCATGTCTTGTATAATTTTTCTCTCAATCCACTATCCCCTTAAGTTTCTTTAATCAAAAGTTTCTAATACTTAGCCATTTTTTTATGTGTGTGGATCCTTTTACTATCACAATACCCCTTCACTTTGCACAAATACTTCCTCCATGCTCCACACAAATATTCCCTCGCATAACACAACACTTAGTCTGTTTTCAACTCTTGGTGCAGAGAACTCACACCATTTTTCCTCCCACACACCTGCACTTCCACACTATGTATAAGTATTACCTCTGCACTCCACACAGGACCCTTCCCTCACTACCCATACTTATTATGTTTCAAACCTTTAGTGCAGAGAACTCATATCACTTCCACTTCTTGCACTTCCACACTTCCGCACGTCCACACTCTTAATAGTTCCACACAACTAATTCTTTCAATCCACATTATGTGCATGATAATCAAGAGTCACTTATGGCACATTAATTTTCTTTGATTTACAAGGAAAGGGAGACTATTTAGGACTAATGGGAAGTAAATTTCATGTTTTTCAAAGAGCTACTTAATGGTTTCTATTTATGATACTCGTATTTCAAAAGTAGTTCATATGTGTGGAAATGATATTTTAGTAAATATCCGCCATGCACTTAGCCCTTTAGCGATTTGATCTCTGTAATTGATTACTGTAGTTTCTCGTATACCAAAGTGCATTGAAGAAACACAAAGTATGGCAAATAGAAGGAAGACATAACCTTTTTTTGGTGATAAAGTTAACACTCTTGTGAGGCAAGATAAGAACTTTCACTGGTCGACTTCTTATCAATGATTTCTGAACAAAATTCTAGAAGACAAGAAAAAGAATAGAATTTGGATTACAGGGATTGTTAATGTTGGTTGCATGGCTAAAGTATTTGAATTCAAGGAGATGGTATCATGGTGTGTGCAAAGATTTGATTCCAAGACTAGAAGGATCCAAGTAGCTACAGAGGGAAAGAATCTAGTTTTCCTGACCCCAAAAGTATTCACAAGAATGCTTTGCATTCCTTCTGCAAACAAGACTCTCAAGCTTCCTGAAGAAAATGCATTCCTTGATTCTCATGGTGGAGGTTCAAATGTGTTGAAGGATTTTCTAATTTTGTCTTCCAAGATGCCCAATGACCTTTCGACAATTGATATATCCTTACTAGAAGAACTGTATCATGACTTTTCATGGTTGTTTGCGTGGTTGGTTGGATGAGAATCGACTTCCCATATAACCAAGTAAGCTCTATATGCACTCTACTTCTCCTTTTGTAAAGATGTTATCTTGGACTGGGAATATGTAATATCAAATGAAGTTTCTTTTCAATTGAGTAATTATTTGAATACTTAAAGGTTTTCCATGACCGCATACTTGGCCTTTGCAATTGTGTATTGCAATGTTTTTAAGGTCCTTCCTTTTTTTTTCTTTCACACAGTTAGTGATCCCTTAGTCTTATTTGTTTCGTGATCTGTGAAAACCTAAGACCTATTTCTAATTTTTTCCCTTCCCTTATTCTAGATTTTTCTTCTATTTAATGGTCCATGGGATCCCTAATCCCAGTTCGTTTGGATAAACACCTTTTACTTTTCTAAATACTATAAAAAAATTTAAAGACATATATTTTTTTGAGGTTCCTGGAGAACTATTTGGGATACATGACTACTGATTTTTCAAACTTTGAGTTTTAAGCTGAATTTTCAATTTTGTGTCCATCAATCTTTCATATTTTCAATGAAAATTCATCTTAAGTTCTTTGCATATGTGGCCATTTACTTTCATTTTTCCAAATTATATTTTCCGCTTTATGTTATGATGTAAATGTTTCTTGTGAGGATTCATACTTTATTTTTACATGGATAATCTTGTACAATATGTTAAATATTATATGATATTGTAAATATTCATGTGAATAATCCGGGTCCTTCTTAGGTCTTTCTTTCATTACGAATATTTTTTTATGAAATAAACCTGGTCCTTTCTTAGGTTTTATTTTAATTTTGTATATTATTCATATAGAGGAGTACCACCTCTTTAAAAATGTAGGGGGATTTATCCTTGTGAGATTGTTTTCAAGACTTGATAGTCTTAGAGATCAACATTTTTTGTGACCATACTAGGGATATCTTGAACAAAGCGTTGTTTTTGCAGACCATAAAATTTTAATAACACAACAAGATCCCAACCAACCTGAAATACAAATTGGACTTAGAGGCTAAGGATGTATTCTTCATCAGCTATATGATCTATCCATAATGACAATAAGGAGTCATGAGGAACTTGAAAGAACATGGGAATATCTGGCTTGTGAAGAAGAAATAGATATAGCTATGAGACAAATAAGACATCAATAAATTATTAAAATTTGGAATCCTACAAAGGTCCCTTGACAAGAAGTAAAAGAAAGAATCTTGAAATTCATCAAGAAACCCAAGGTTGAACGTCTGAAGTTTTGAATGTAGAAACGATGGCTAATCAACAAGAGAAAATATATGAAGTTCCTCATAATGAAAGAAAAACAAATCCAAGAAGAAGAGCTAGATCTAGTCCCCCCAACTTACGGGGAGAACAACATTAGGTTCCTACTCTCCCTCAAGTTATTTTTCCTGTTTCCACAAGCGATGGGATCATAGACCCAAAAAATAATATGGATCAATTTCTTTCCATATGTGACATTCATTTGATTGAACATGATGATGTGATGGTCATAGTATTTCTTCAAACTTTGATAAGCCCATCCTATGATTGGTATCGTTCTCTTCCAACTCAGTCAATTGGACCTTTTGATGATATAAAAGATATGTTTATGACCAGATATGCACAACCAATATTATATCATACTTCACTCATCTAGTTCACTCAAATTCATCTTCAAAAAGGTGAAATAATCATAGATGTTAACTTAATTTTTTTCAAGACCTTGAATTAAATTCTAGAAGGGAAACATCCAGATGTGCCTATCTTATTTGGGTGTTATAAGAATGCAATTCCATCAAACATCAATTATGCAATAAGGGTTTCATAAATAAACACATTATATGAAGTAATAACGAAGGTAACAAAGATGTAAGAATATATGCTCAAGACTAATGTTGATCCTAATATTATCCTTGGAAATGTACAAATACAAATGACAAGTTTAGCACTGTCACCCCAAGTCCCATCTACCTCAAGAACTATTGAAGGACAAGGAGTTGGAGGAGGGATATTTCAAGGCCAACCCCTTATTGTGAGAAACATTCCTAAAGTTACTCAAGACACTCGTAAAAAATTAGAGATTGCTCAGATGAGAAGGACTATTCGGAAAATGTAGAATGAGATAACCGGACTCAAAAGAAATTAAAATTGCATGCCACCACATTAATATGTGAGAACTCTGCCACATAATCAAAGAGATAGAAATGATATAAATCAAATAAATGAAGAGAACAGACCAAGAGCACCTTGAGTTCCAAATCCAAATGTTGTTGTGCTAGAAGCAATTGCAGAAGAAGAAGATTTTATTCAAGACAATGAGCTATTCAATCAAGAATCAATCAATGATTAAGATAAAATATTAGAATCAATCCATATGGAGGAAAGTTCATCATCTTTTGGTATTTTTGATGAACAATAAGATAATGACTATGCACATAAAGACAATTTTTTTCAGACCAGTAATCAAGCGAATAAATTCAAGTCCAAGAATTAACCAGAAAAGGAAAAAGAAAAATCCAATGCTCTAGAACCAACAAAACAATAACAAGTTGTAAATCATACAAAGAGACCGCTACAAATGATCTATAATGTGGTTGATGAATTAACCAAGCTTCAGATCACGCTGCCATTCATGGAGGTAGTCAAGATACCTCAACAAAGAGAAAACATTTTAAATATTTTGGACGATACAAGTTCAACTAGTCTAAGAATAGAAGTAGCTATTATGAACACAAAGAAACAAAAAAATGCTAAACCAGCAAGGCAAAGAGGTAAGGTTCCACCATTTTACATATCATTAGAGATCCATGATTTTACATTGCATAATTTCTTGGTTGACAGTGGAGCCACAAATAATATCATTCCATTATCTATAATGGAGGCTTTTTGAATGGAATGCACAAAGTACTATGAAATTGGTGAAAGTATTTATGCCATTGATTCTAGAAAATTTCCATCCTATCGAGAAATCAAAGACTTTTGTGCCTAGATATCTGTAGCACCACATATTACAACAATATTCACCATAATAGTGGTTAATCTTTCCCCTACGTATGGATTTTTCCTTGGTAGAGATTGGTGCTCAATGATTGGAGGGTACATAATAAACGATGGAAGTTGCATGATCCTTCCAACAAGGATGGAATATTGATCAAAGTACCATGAGAAAAGAGAAATCCAACATCATTTGAGAAGAAACAAAATGAAATGATGCAGAACTATATTGATGTCGGAATTGGAAATTATGTTGTTTTCAATATAGAGAAAATGAATTCTCCCAAACAAGATGAAGATAACACCTTTCAAGGTTTTTGGAAAATGCCATTCAATGGTGCTTGTTCTAAGTCTGGTATCAGAGTTGGTGTTGTATTTAAAATTCCTCAATCTTGCATCTATCCACATGCAATCAGACTTGTTTTCCCTTGCACTAATAATGAAGTTGCATATGAAGCACTAATTCAGGTATTTATTTTGGTGCTTCAAATGAAGGTTCAAGATTTGATAGTGACTGGAGATTCAGAATTAGTCATCAATCATATCAATAAAAGTTACAAGATCAAGAAAAAAAGATTGAAACTTTATGCTAAAGGGGTTTGGAATCTTATTGACTATTTCAATTCTTTTAATATCACTTTTGTTCCTCAAGAAAATAATTAGAAGGAAGATTCCTTAGCAGTTGCAGTGTCTCTTTGCAATCCAAGTTATTCCCAAATGGTCGAGGCTTTTCATGTCAAAAAAATATTTCGACCATATGTCCAAGATAATCAACATTATTGTCAAGTTTTTGAAAATGATGAACATGTTGCAGATTTCCTTACAAGTTTACAACCAATTGTTTCAGATGAATAAAATGTTGATGATCAAATTTTTCATATGGAAAAAACATATGAACGAACTACCAATCTCCTTCCAAATAATTGTGTTATTCTAGAATCGCTTTTCACAAGTGATGATCAGACAAAAGGGAAGGATATGACAAAAGAATAATCTCTCAGGAAATTCCAAGAAACTCAAAAGATAAACATTGGGACACCCTAACTACCAAAATATATAAATATGGGTACCGATTGTATTGATGATGAAGTCAAAAGGTATACCATCATTTTTAAAGAATTCAAAAACGTTTTTTCCTGGACTTATGATGATTTAAAGGAGTATGATAAGTTTATTTTCCAACATACCATACCTCTCAAAGAAGGCTCAAAACCACTCAGACATAAGTTGAGAATAATTAATCCAACGTTGAATCCTCTAGTGAAATTAGAACTAGAAATGTTAAAGAAGGTCGACATAATTTTTTCAATCCAACATTCAAAATGGATATAAAATCTGGGGGTGGCCAAAAAAAGAATGGTGAAATTAGACTTTGTGTGGACTTCTTAGATCTCAATAGTGCAAGTGCCAAATATAATTACCCCCTCCCACATATGGAGATCTTGCTTCAACAAGTCACATGTTTTGCATTGATGTGTATGTTGGATGGATTTTCTCGATATAACTAAGTACTTGTTGATGAGGAAGATAGGTCGAAGATTGCATTTGTTACACCATGGGGAACACATGCCTATATCCAAATTCCATTTGGATTTAAAAATGTTGGTGCAAAATTTCAAAGAGCAATGGACCATGCTTTTAATGACCTAATTGGAAATTTTATGGCAGATTATTAGGATGAATTAGTTGTCCATTCAAAACAAAGAGAACGACATTTGAAACATCTCATACAATTCTTTGAATGATGCATGATGTATGGCATATCTGTCAATCCAAAGAAGTGTGTGTTTTCTATATCAAAAGGAAAGTTGCTTGGTCACATTGTGATCAAGGAAGGTGTTTATATATATCCAAAAAGGATAAAATCCATTATTGATTTGAGCCCCCCAACATCTAAAAAAGGAATTACAATTTTTCTTTGGGATGATTTGAGCCCCCCAACATCTAAAAAAGGAGTACAATCTTTCTTTGGGAAGATAAATTTTGTTTGGCGATTTTTTCTTCATTATGCCACAATTGTAAAGTTGATTAACAAGTTATTAAAAAAGGACCAAAAATTTGAGTGGACTCCAAAAATTCAAAAGGATTTTGCAAATATAAGGCATGCAATCACTACTACTCATGTCCTTGTCATTCCATATTTGACAAATATTTTATACTATATTCTTTCACTTCAGAAGAGACTATTGCTTCCATACTTACACAAAGAAACTCAAAAGGATAAGATCTTCCAATTGCCTTTATGAGTAAGACGTTGCATTATTATGAACTAAAATATTTTGACATACAAAACCAAGATTTTTCTTTGGTAAAAGTAGTGGCTCATTTTAGAATTTATATTTTGTCAGCAAATGTCATATATTATGTATCACATCCTCCAGTGAAAATGTTTCTTAATAAACATTTTAGAGAAGGGATATGGGCAAACTGGCTTGCCAAGCTCCCAGAGTATGACATGGATATCAAGCCCCTCAAGGTTTTCATGGGACAAGGGTTGTGTAAATTAATGACTAGTATTGAAGATGTTAATATTCCTCACACAGATGGTGTATCAACCCAAGATGTATCTATCTCAAGACCAGAATGATACAAAGACATCATTTTTTATCTCAATTCTAGGAAACTTCCTATGGTAATGTCTCCTAAAGAGAGAAGAGCTATTAAGATGAATACCAATCAATATATATTAGTATCTAGAATACTTTTTCAGAGAAATTTTGATGTTTTATTATTGTGATGTTTGGACCATTCAAAATCCCACCAAGTACTCCAAGAATTTCATGAAGGAGTATGCAGAGGACATTTTGCACTAGTGTTATCTACGCCTAGAATTATCAAAGTCGGTTATTATTGGCCCACTGTGTTTAGGGATTCTTATGCCATGATAAGAAAATGTCTTTCTTGCCAAAAAAAAATCTGGAAAAATGAAGAGAGAAACCATGCCTTTGAAACCCATTTCAGCTGGAGCACCTTTTCTACAATGGGGATTAGATGTCATTGGTCCAATCAATCCAAAATTCGGTAAAGGACATGCATAAATTATCATTGCTACCAATTATTTCATACAGTGGAAAGAAACAACAACTTCAAGGAATGTTGATTTAGAATAATTGATCTTTTTTCTTAAAAGATAATATTTTATCCATATTTGGGGTTCTTGAGAAATTTATAACAGATAATGGATCAATTTTCATTGAAACAAAATTCAAAAATTTCTATGGAGAGTATGGAATATTGATGGGGAAATCATCCAAATACTATCCCCAAGGAAATGGATTGGGATAATAAACTAATAAAACATCAATACAAATTCTCAAAAAGATCATTGAAACAAATCAGATAAATTGGCACAGAAAGTTGACATATTCTCTTTGGGCAAGCCGATTAACTCCAAAAGGAAGTATTGGACAATCACCCTATACCTTGGTATATGGAAAATAAGTTATATTTCCAATAAATTTGGATTTAAATGCATTAGTTGTTGCTATAGAAAATGAGGAATATGAAGACATATCACCTCTTCAAGCATTTTATTATCACTTGATGCAGTTGGAAGAACAAAGGGAAAATTTACTAGAAAGCATGACTAACGGAAAAAAAAATAGTCAAGAAGCATTTTGATCATAGTACCACCATCAAGCATTTTCAAAAGGATCAATGGGTTTTACTTTGGAACAAGGCTAAGGAGAATCGATCCTTTCATACCAAGTTTGAAGCTTTATGATCGGGTTGTATCAAATTGAAAATATCTTTGGTCACAATTATTATTTATTGAAAGATACAAATGGAAAAGTTCAAACATTGCTAGTAAATGGGAAGTTCCTCAAGAATTTGTTTATTTAATCCCCAATTTCACTTTTTTGTACATAAACGTTTTCTCTTTTTCTTTCCTTTTTTTTATTGCTTCCTTTCAAAACTGTATATTCTCATAATATAGCCTATCTTCTTTTTCCATTTTCCTTCCCTTCAAAAAATATATTATTGTCTACTCCATAACCCAATGTAAGGCTCTCTGGATTCTCAACAACCCATAGGGGGTTACTGTCCCACAATTGGAGCCAATTGTTGATCCATTTTATGTCTCACCTTTCAATCCATGTCTTGTATAATTTTTCTCCTAATCCACTATCCCCTTAATTTTCTTAATCCAAGTTTTATTTTACTTAGCCATTTTTTTTATGTGTGCGAAGCCTTTTACTATCACAATACTGCTACACTCTACACAAATAATTCCTCCTCACTTCACACTCCACAAAAATATCCCCCGGCATAACCCAACACTCAGTCTATTTTCAACTCTTGGTATGGAGAAATCATACCACTTTTTCTCTTGCACTCTCACACTTCCGCACTCTACACAAGTATTACCTCCACACTCTGCACAAAATCCTTCTTGCACTACTCATACTTAGTCTATTTTTAAACTTTTAGTGTAGAGAAATCATATCACTTCCACTTCCCGCACTTTTGCACTTCCACACCTCCACACTCCCAATAGTTATGATAACCAATTCTTTTAAGCCACGTGCTTTGCACGATAATCAATAGTCACTTATGGAACAATAATTTGCTCTGATTTATGAGGAAAAATGCAACAATTTAGGACTAATGGGAATTAAATGTCCCATTTTTTAAAGAGCTACTTAACGGTTTCTATTTATGATACTCATATTTCAAAAGTAATTTGTATATGTGGAAAGGATATTTTAGTAAATACCCGCCATGCACTTATCCCTTTAATGATTTGAGCTCTGTAATTCATTTCTATAGTTTCATGTATACCAAAGTGCATTGAAGAAACAGAAAGTATGGAAAGTAGAAGGAAGAAAGAACCTTTTTGTGGTCATATTGGTAACACTCTCACAAGGCAAGATAATAAATTTCACTGGTCGACTTCTTATCAGTGGTTTCTAAACAAAAGTCCAGAAGAAAAGAAAAAAAAATAGACTCTGGACTACATGGATTATTAACGTTGGTTGTGTAGCTAAAGACTTTGACTTTAAGGAGCCGGTATCATGGTGCGTGAAAAGATTTAATTCTGAGACCAAAAGGATCCAAGTAGTTACATAGGGAAATAATATAGTTGTCTTAACCCCAAAAGTATTCAAGAGTATGCTATGCCTTCCTTCTGCAAATAAGATTCTCAAGCTTCCTAAAGCAGATGCATTCCTTGATTCTCAAGGTGGTAGTTAAAATGTGTTGAAGGGTATTCTGATTTCGTTTGCCAAGATGCCCAATGACCTTTTGGAAATTGATACATCCTTGCTAGAATAAATGTATTAGGACTTTTCATGGCTATTCACACAGTTGGTTGGATGAGAATCGACTTCCCATATACACAGTTCAACTCTATATGCACTCTACTTCTCGTTTCAGAAAGATGTTATATTTGATTGGGAAGAAGAAATATCAAATGAAGTTTCTTTTCAGTTGAGTAAGTATTTGAATACTCAAAGGTTTTTCATGACCACATACTCAGTATTTTCAATTGTGTATTGCAATGTTTTTAAGGGCATTCCTTTTATTTTCTTTCACACAGTTAGTAATCCCTTAGTCTTATTTGTTTCATGATTTGTGAAAACCTGAGACCGTTTTTTGATTTTTTCCCTTTCATTCTACCAAGTCTTTCTTCTATATAATGGTCCACAGGAGCCCCAATCCTAGTTCATTTGGACAAATTCCTTTTACTTTTATAAACATTATAAACATTTTAAAAGACAATTGTATATTTTTTGAGGTTCCTAGAGAAATATTTGGGATACATGACTATTGATTTTTCAGACTTTGAGTTTTAAGTTGAATTTTCATGTGTGTGTCCATCGATCTTTCATATTTTCAATGAAATATCATCTTAAGTTCTCTCCATATATGGTCATTTACTTTCATTCTTCCAAATGATTTTTTCTCTTTTATGCTATGATGGAAATGTTTCTTGTGAGGATTCCTACTTTATTTTTACATGGAAAATCTTGTAAAATATGTTAAATATTGTATGATATTGTAAATATTCATGTGAATAAGTTTGGTCCTTCTCAGGCCTTTCTTTCACTATGAGTATTTTTTATGAAATAAATCTGGTCATTTCTCGGGTTTTATTTTAATTTTGTATAGTACTCATATAGAGGATTACCATCTATTTAAAAATGTAGGGGTATTTATCCTCGTGAGGTTGTTTTCAAGACTTGACAATCTTAGAGATCAACACTTATATAGGAAAAAAAATATTTTAGAAATGATAGGTATGTCATGAAAACCATCATGAAGGTTGATACAATATTGGGTGACTGAGAAAGAAGTTGAGTTCAACCCAAAAGAAACTTAGAACCTACTGCATATCAACATTGAGGCGTGGAAAGATAGGTACTTGCATTATGATAACCACAAAATATGTTTTGCTAAATTTCTTTTTTTACTACATGAATGGATAGAAAGGTAGGAGGATATTAATACCTTAATACATTCCCAAGGGCCAATGGTGTGGGATCAAGCGGCCAACGAAAGATAGAAAACCCTAGACAACAAATGCACTTGAGAAGTTTATTTTTGGTTCACCATAGTCAAAGAAGGATACATTGTAGAATTTGTTTCAGTGCTACTGAACATGAATTTGAGGCTAGGCCAAGTGGTAGACAACTAGAAGAAACATTGATGTGGATTAAAATTCTATCCATGGAGAAAGGGTTGATGCAGATGAGGCTCAATAGTATGGTATAATGATTCCCTTGCAATGTGTAGGGAGAAATAGAGAGATGATGTGAGAAGGTAAAGAAAAGAGAGATGGATCCAAAGGTGTAGAGAAAAGAGAGAGTAGAAAGACATGAAAAGAAAAATTTGTTGCATCAAGTAATTTGGAAGGTTTAGTTCAGTGGTACAAAGAAAAAGGTAGAAAACATAAGAGAAACTAGCATTAGAGTAAGTAATAAACCAAGGAGAGAAGCATAAGAAAAATATGGTCTTGCAGAGACTACACAAAGATTGTGTAAGAGGTGCATGCAAAGGAGAGAGACACACTATAAGAGGGAAATTTGAAAGAGGCAATGTCCTCTACTTATGCTGAAAGAGGTGACAATATAATAGATGTAGAGAATGTTGGATACCAACGGTTGATTAGAAATGGTGAAGATACAAATGAAGATGAAAGAAATTTTTCATTTATTGGATATATTCATAGCGATGTTGAAATTGACTTCATTGGGGATGATAATACTTCATTATTTGTAGTCCTGTTTCAACACATGAGAGTGGATGAGTCATTTGGATCCATAGGAGAAGGAGTTGGAGAAGTAAGTGGGTATAATACCCTCTTTGAACCACCCATTATGTCCATAGTATTAACAGAAGGAGGAAGTTTGGAGAGAAAGAAGTTAGAGCTATAGTTCAACAAAGAATAGAAGTAGTACCAAGTAGAGGAAGTTTGGTAACAAGAAATTTGAATTTTTTAATGTCAAGAAAAACAAGCGACCTTGCACTCAAACTTTTTGTGTTCCATGGGACCGAGAAGGATGATGTGGAACAACAATGTTTTATATGTGAGGCCATATATACAATGAATAAGATAAAAAATGATGTAGTGAATATTTCACAATCAGAGACCACATTTAGAGACCATGCACTTAATGGTATGTGAAATATAAGACCAATACCCCTATAAACTAAACAAGGACCTTTGTTGAAAAAAAGAGAGATGTAATCAATAAGTTTTAACAACCTAAGTTAGAAAAATAGTGAAAAGTGTATCTTAGGTGATCAAGCAAAAAGTTGGAAAATCAATTTGGGACTATGATTAGAGGTTTAAGGACCTGTTGAGCAAGCTAAGTTTTATATTACAAGAATTTCAACTTAGGGAGTGGTTTATTGTCGGACTATTGCCCCACAAATGTATTCCCCTCACACAACAACAAATCACCACTTAAGAAGAGGCACTAGAGATTGTTATACAATTGGAATCCACACTTGGAGGTGGTGAGACTTTGCCTAGAATGGTGTGGATTTAGATCCAACTCACTACACTATTAGATAATATGCAAGGTTTATCTAGGAGTAAATCAATGAATGGAAATATATGGTGCACTTTGTGTAGGATAAATGGATACCATAGAAATGAATGCATAGTGATGGGTAACTACACTAGCACAAGTGTTCCAAATGCATTCCCCACGGGGTCCAAGCCGGATTGGTGTGAAATTTGTAAAAAATGGAGACATAAGCCACCTCATTGTACCATGAGGCAAAACTGTCAAAGGACTACAAACATACCATTCTCTGAATTATTTAAATTCACAGGGCATGACAAGAAAAATTGTAGGTCATTGTAGTTGGTGAAGGAAAACATGGTAGACACCTATCGAGTATAGGGGATAGAAGATAGTGGAGGAAAATGACATTGAGTGTTTAGAGGAAGGGGATGAGGAATATGTGGAGGTATACGAAGATTAACCTTTTTTATTGTGTAGAAGTCAACCATATTGCATGGCACTGTACAAAACCTTGAGTACTTTGTGCCTACTGTCATAGTTCAAAACATCAAACAAAGGAATGTCCAGATCTAGTAAATAACTGGGAGGAAATGTTAAGCCCTATAAAAATCCCTATGTTATGTATAAAACCCGTTATTAATCCCTAGATATTGAATTATTACATTTCTAGTGTTATATTTGTATGTCGGCTAGAACCCTTCATTGCACCCTTTCATTATAATTCTACCCTTTGTCTCCTATATATATAACAAGTAGACCTAGTCTTAGGATTGTATTATCTCATCTCATATTGTATTTTGAACTAGATATATTGTAAAAGGAGGTTTCCCCCTCGAAGTGAACTGTTTTCATTGACTTTTTATCATTTTTAAGCCATTGGATCATAACAGTTGGTATCATAGAAATAATCCTAGGGTTTTTCTTCTCTAAGCAAGTCATCTTAGAATTTTTGCTATAACATTTTTTTCTAGGATGATTCACGTAGTGAAACTTGGAAGTTATTTATAAGACATATCGAGGTATATGTGATACAAAATTTAGCTTATGGTTCTTTATACTTTCAGAGATGCGGCCTATGGAAAATAGGGTTTTTTACTCATCCTGAATTCAGTTTTAAACGAGTCATCTTGGTATTTTCACTATAATATATTTTTTTTATGGGATGACTCAGACACCCAAACTTGGAAATTGTTTAGATAACATATCAAGGTACCTTTGGTACAAATTTCATCATCTGGGTCATTACACTTTTGAAGATATACCCAACGGATGATAGAGTGTTTTACTAGTCCTATAACTAGTCTCAAACAAATGTTCTGGGTAAAACAATCATATCTTCTTCAGAGAGGATCCAAATTTAGAGAGACCAATTGCATTTGAAAGAGGACAATCCATAGTATATATGGTACAATTTTTCATATTCATATATCAAATAGTGGACACATGGAATTTTGTACAAGTTCTCTCTCCATAATAGTGCAAAAATCAGCAAGGTTTGGGAAAGTTACCATAACTTTCACTTGTAACATAAAATTTTGGTCAGACCTATGGAATTGTAGGGAATACATATCATGGTACTACAAGTCGAAATTTCAAACTCAGAAAGGTCGAAATTTTAGAAATACACCATAAGGAAGATCGGCAAGGAGGATAGACTCCAAATTAAGGGTTTGAAAGGTATATAACTTACAATTGACATAACTTTTTATTGGAAGATCTATTTTTGGTGATTCAAAATTTTTGATAAACAGGAAAAAGAGTAGAATTATTATTTTATCCCATGGCTCTAAAGGATCCTCCAAAATTTACTTCACCAAATAAACCTCCAAAGGTCTCAACCATGAATCAATATGAAATCCAAGAGATTTATCACTAGATGGAAAAGAGGATGACTGAAACTAGGGAACAAATAGAAAAAGAAGATCACTAAAAATAAGGAAGAGATGAAAAGATATATGGATGGAAATAAATAAGAAATACAAAAATCCATGAAGGAATTGCAAAATTTCATGTCTTCCATGATCTTTCATGCTCTAGATGAGAGACTCCACGAAGGAGATGTCAAAATGCAAGGGACTAATGAAAATAAAGGTAGTATTCATGTTGAACAACATGTTGATAACAAGGAATTGTCCAGTGGATTTAACTCTAATAGTGGAATTAATTATGGTGGGGGTCTTAAATTCAACTTTCCCAAGATTGAATTAAAGAAGTTTGATGGAACAAAGGTATTTACCTGGGTGAACCAAATAGAGAAATATTTTGAACTACACAATATTATGGATGATAAGAAAAGGATTCACATAACAACTTTGAACTTTGAGATAAAACCATATCAATGGTATCAATGGGTATTTAAAACAAAACCCTCTTTTTTATCATTATACTTGGGCCTTATTTACAAGAGACTTAGAAGCACAATATGGGAAAGTTTGGGAACATGACTACTTCAGTCAATAAACAAGAATCAAGCACTTATAGGTGATATTGAAGATTATAATTCACAATTTCAAATATTGGCCACAAGGGTGGATGGCATAAGTGATGAACATTTGTTGGAATCTTACATGGGTGGATTAAAAGAAGACATTAAACATGATATTTTCTTAAAACATCCTGCAAATATTATGGAAGGTATGCAATTTGCTCGTCATATTCAAACCAAGAATAAGGATACAGACATGTCTACCATTGGAGCATACACATGAAGTAGAGATCATTTTGGGGTTCCTAAGACAAGCGCACCTCAATCAACAAGGTTGACACCTAAACAAATGGATGAAAGAAGAGATAAGGGACTATGTTTCAATCGTGACAACAAGTATAGTAAGGGGAATAAATGCAATGAGAAGATAATATTCTACATAGACAATGAAGAGGAAGAAGATCAAGAATATGAACCATCACAATATCTAGATCTAGAAGAGACTACTCCAATGATATCTTGTCATGCATTGGAAAACATTAGTACTCCAAAAATCCTCAAGATATAAGGATATATCAAAACAAAAAAGGTAACAATGTTGATTGATTTTGATAGTACCCATAATTTCATCAATTTAAAATTAGCAAAATATCCCAATTGTTTTGTATATCCAACACCAAATTTTTAAGTAATGATTGCAAACAGAGGTACCATAAATTGTTATAGGAAGTGCAATAGTATTAAGCTCAATATGGGGGAGTATTTATTGAATATTCCCATGATTTCCATCAAAATGGGTGGTGTTGATGTTGTATTAGGGTTCCAATTGTTACAATCATTGAGAACAATGGCCCTTAATTTTCAATATATTTTCATGATATTTTCCTTAGAAGGAAAGGAAATTGAGCTTAGAAGTATCTAAGGGAAACCCTCTAAAGTGATGAGCTCTAACAACATGACAAAATTACTCAAAAAGGGACACCATTGTGTAATTGCACAATTGTGCTCACTAGATATTCAAGCATCTATAACCTCTGCTCTAATAGATCTTCAAAAAGTTATCAACAATCATTCCAAGGTATTTGAGTAGATGCCTAAGGGTCTTCCACCTACTCAAGATCATGCCCATGATATTCATCTGGGACCAGGAAGTGTACATCTAGTCTTCCATGTTTCTTACTTAAATAAGATAATCAGTGACAAGATCCCAGTGCAAATAATTTTATCATAGATTAATGGAGAAGAGAAAATCATACTAGAACGAGAAACAACCCTTGAAATAGGGATTAAGAAGCTGTGGAATCAGGCAATTATTGAGTACCTCGTCAAATGGAAGAACCTACCAATGGAATAGGTGACATGGGAAGATGATTTCTTGATGTAGACACACTCGCGGTTGTCAAGTGTTGAGGACATCACTTGTTTGAAGGGGAGGGTCATGTTAATCCCTAGACAAGGCCCCATGCAAATCCCCATGTTATGTATAAAACCTCTTATTAATCCCTAGATATTGAATTATTACATTTCTATTGTTATATTTGTATGTTGACTAGAACCCTTCATTGCACCCTTTCATTACAATTGTACCCTTTGTCTCTTATATATATAACAATGAGACCTAGTCTTAGGATCATATTATCTCATCTCATATTGTATTATGAATTGGATATATTGTAAAAGGAGGTTTCCACTCGAAATGGATTGTATTCATTCAATTTTTATCATTTTTAAGGTGTTGGATCACAATATAAAAAGAGAGTTCACATTGTGATGATAGAACCACATAGAGAGGATGAAAACACCATGCACGTACATGTGTTGACATGAGGAGATGCAAATATTGGGTTGGATGCAAAAGTAACATTGTCAGGAAAATTCAAGAAAGCTATGCCATCCCAACCAAAGTTTGATGCAGATATGAAAAGACAATTCATGCACGATGCAATGGAGACCATTATGAATGCACATGAGTATGAGAAACAAGTGTATACTAGAAAAATATCGGAGGACAAGTATGCTAATTTTGTGAGTAATTTTTTGAAGTGTTGTATTAGGTTATTAAGTAATTATAAATTATCGAAGAAGTTGAAATATATTTGAGGTAAATTGATATTAATGTTGCAAGATGATAAGCCCATATTGAATCCCCTTCCTGAACGTAATATAAGGAAAGTTAGAAAGAAAAGGAGAAGAACATGAAGGGAGTCCAAGATGACCATGGAGTTGGGTGGTTACAAAATGAAGGATGTCATGTTGGATATGGGATCCAATGTGAAAATTCTCTCAAAGAAATCATGGGAGCTAATGAGGAAGACAAAGTTGGTTTGGTGACCCATTCAGTTGAGACTAGCCAATCAATACATTATTTTTCCTATTGGGAGAGTGGAAGATGTGGAAATCAATTTAGATGGGGTGAAAATTGTAATCGATATTATGGATGAGAAGGATCCATACCCATCATTGTTGGGGATATACTGGGTGTTTAATAATGATGCTATTTTGAACCTTAAGCATAGAAAGATGTCATTCAAGAAAGAGTATTTTAGAGTAGTTTCTCCTTTGGACCCCACCAAAGGAGCAAGATACACATAACTAGTCAATGATGATGTGTAGAGTGTGATATTGGAAAACATGTATAATAGTATGGCATGGAAGGAAGACTGTGTTAGTTCAACAAAAAATGGTGAATTGAGTTGAAGGAGTATCTACTTATATGATATAGATTCAGTAGATGCTATGGGTAGGTGGAAAACAAGAGGCTATGAGATATCGAGCAAAATATGTGTGTATGTGGAGAAGTCTATGCATTGGATGGGGATGGAAATGATACCAAAATTTGATGGAACTAGGCCAATTACTGAATTTATAGATTTGATTGAGTATTTGTACTAAAATAATAGAGGATGATATTAATGGATGCAATCATAAAAGGAACCCCAACATGATAGTGGGTTGGGAATAGAGAAAAAATATAGAGTTGGGTGTAGGTGGTAATGAGTATTTTATTAATATTCAAACCATCTTAGGAATGGGAGCTAGTAAATAGATATAAAGGAATAGAGGACCCCAAAGAACATATTTGGTTTTTTCAAAGGAGGTGGAATTAAAAGAATTTCCTAGCAGAGGAGTGGATACATAGGTTTATTCATACATTGGACATTTTCCCTAGGAGTTGGTACATACAGGAAGAAACCATAAGATGAACCAAATATTGAGGAGTCACGTAGAAAAAATTCTATGCAAAGTTCAAGTTTACTTCAGATCATCCCATGATGTATGGGTTTCTGAAGGAGATTAAAAAAATTATTTTCCATGATAAGACAATGCACATAAATCCAATGCCGAGAATGGTTTGTGCATATCATAAAAAGTTGGATAAACTAAAGGATCCCATGTAATATTGGAAGATGGATGGAGAAGAGCCAAAAAAATAAGATGAATAGAGAAACATAGAATTCAAGGAGTTGGTTGGTGAAAGAGAGATTAAAGGAAAAGATCTTGAGAACAATACTCCATATTACAAGCAACTTTTGAAGACAAAAAAATGAAATATTGGGATGGAGTCATAACCAAGAATGGAAACCATTGGATATTAATGGGATTAGGACAATGTTACCTATCTAATCAATCTACTTAAATATTATGAGGACCTATTCCCAAAGAGATTTGAGGAAATGAAATGGATTGTAGGATCCTTAGGAGAAATGAAGATCCAAATGAAACATGATGCTAAACCTCTAAGGAAGTAGCCATATAGATTGAATCCAAAGTATAAGGAGAAAGTTAGGTAGGAATTAGATAGAATGCTTAGTGAAGGTACAATTTTATTAATAGAAGAATCATAGTGTATTAGTCCTATGGTAATTCAAAAAAAGAAGATAGGAGAAATAAGGATATGTGTTCAGCAAAAATCATTGAATGTGTCATGTGTCCATGACCCCTTTCCCACACCATTTACCATTGAGGTCTTAGATAATGTGGGAAGGAGAGAAGATTATTCATTCACTTATGTATTTTCAAGGTACCATCGTATTAAAATTGAGGAAGAGGTCATTTGTGTATAATGTGATGCCTTCTAGACTGAAAAATGCACCTATTGTATTCTCACATATTGTGGTTGTTGCATTTAAAGAATTTATGCATAAGTTTTTGGAAGTTTACTTGGATGATTGGATGGTGTTTATACTATTGAAGAACCATCTCAAAGTATTGAGATTGATGTTGGGAAGATCCATGCAATTGAATATTTCATTGAACCTAAAGAAATGTATCTTTTGCACTCCCTTTGGGGTGTTGTTAGGACATGTTATGTGTAAGGAAGGAGTGATGGTAGATAAGTCCAAGATATTTGTGATATTGATATTCCTCCCCCAACCTTTTTGAATACTTGCATGCCAAACTTGGACATACAGGTTATTATCGTAACTTCATCAGAAACTATGCATGCATGACAACACCATTGGAGAATATGTTGAAAAGAGATATGAAGTTTATTTGGAATCTAGCATGCTAGGAAGCATTTGATCTATTGAAACTAAAGAAGATGGTCACTATGCCCATCCTGTTAGATAGTTGGATTAGGTTGATGGATATTTTGTTTTCATTGATGTCAACTATTGGCGAGTGATATTGTAGATTGATGTCAACCCTTGGAGAAAGTACGATAGCGAATTCCAATAGCACAAAGGTTTGGGTAATGGACCCAAGTTTGTTTGATTTAAAGATGACTCATTATTGTCTTTTCATGGTTGATAATAAGTACAAATGGATGAACTCCAAAGTGATTCTCTTATGGTGAAAGCCCTCACAGGAAGACGC
>SNQJ01S0042708.1:81744-111353 GCA_010110895.2 Picea sitchensis
AAACCTATGCTCTGATACCAACTTGATCTAAAAATGAAGAAGACTTGTATTCTTGAAAATATTTGCAAGTTAAATTTTATGTGTTAAAATGCAAATGGATCAACTTTGTAACACAAATTTAATAGGATTTACTCATTCAAGATTCATATAAACAACAGCAAAAACAATGAACAGAAAACACATAACACAACAAATGATAAAGGAGTTCACCCCTCTCTTGGGCTACATCTCCTGGTCCAACTTCCAATGGATCATTTGTATTATTTTCTCAAAGTGATAAAAAAATGTGTTTTACAATGCTCAAAATTCCAAATAGACTGCTCCAATGGCTTCAGAATGTCCAAAAACCCCTAGCTGGGCTTTTTCGGCACCTCGTTTGGCCAAAAATTGAAGAAGATAGGCTTCCTGGAAGTCCCCCCTTCAAACTTGTTGTCTCTGCATCTACAAAACGCACCCCTGTTGGCTCAACCTAACCCACACGCATATTTAAGCGTAAAAACTTAGCACCGAACGCAACCACGTGAACCATGCAAACTGTAGGATAGTTACGGGCGCATCTAGCCCCTAATCGTTAAGGGCAAGGTCATATGACCCATGCGACCGCGCGCTATTATAAACATAGGCTTCCGTTCCACAAGCCAATGGTCAAAGGACAAATGGCGGGTCATTTGTATAACTGTTGGAACAAAACACAACTGCGCATGCGCTCGAATGGTATAGCATTGGGTCATATGTAATACAATGTGCGACCAAGGGCTGGGGCTAAGCCCCGGCCCAGTCGCGCCCCAAACTATACACATATGCAAACATTTAAATATATTTTGCCATATATATTACAAGGAACAACCAGTGGTGCACCGGTTGGCAACTCTTGCCAAGTCTCTCCCCCCTGCCCAGAGGTCACAGGGTCGACTCCGGCCAATGACATAATTTTAAACCAATAGATATATGACACGTGGCGGCCATTGACTGGGTCACGTGTCGTCATCCCGTTCACTGCAAACATGCCATGTCACATGCCAACTATCCAAATAACTACCTTCCACATGTCGTATGACCTGCCACGTGTCGTACGGCCTGCCACGTCAGCGTCCGTACGGACTGTACAGACTGTACAGTCAACACCCCTTTTTTTTGCTTGTTTGTCATTTTGAACAAAACGCGATATCTCTCACTCCTGACGTCCGTTTGAACCCAAACGAGGTGCGTTGGGTTCGTAACGACGAGGCCTACGCTCTCGTTTTATTTGAAGCGATTTCGAACACTTTGAATTTTTGAGCAAAATTTGATCCCCTAGATCAGTTAATGGGTTTATTATTGATGTAAGTTTATAACCATTGGTCTGGAATTATTACTAATAGGAAATATTTGATGAGGATGTCCTTCAAGTTATCAATACTTTAAAAGAACTATCATAACTAAGTTTAAAAAGAGAATGTGGAGAAATAAGGAGACTTAGAATAATAGAAAGTTGAATTACTACAAAAAAATCTTTTTTTTTTTGTAAATTAAATATATATATATATATTACCTTAGAGAGTCTTCATAGCAATACACATGTCAAAGTTTGTCATATGTTCTACCATACAAATGGAAACCATAACAGGTGGCCTGGAAAATAGGCAAGCATGTTTTTTTTCATAGTACCAAAACAAAACTAGTCCTAAATCTAACTATAACTATGGCCTCTGTAGACTTGATAACATAACAACATAAAAACTAGATAGTAGGCGAACCCGGGTGGCCTTCATTGCTGGGAGAGAAAGTGAATGGTTGGAAACATGTCGAGCATCGTCGCTTGGCGGGCTCGCTTGACAAGGAGTCAAAAAAGATATCAAGGCGACGACTGATGGTGTCCTGGCAATGGAGTTGGCCTGCCATGTCCCATCGAATTTCGAATATTAGATGCAGATGATCTTCTGATAACCTAAGGGGACTGGGTGGTTCTGGTGTTAGGGTTGCAACGTTTGGAGGTTCCTTAACATCTGGAGCAGTCAACACTATTTCTTCCTCCAACCATTCTGGAGGAATCTCTTCCTTGACCAGAAATCCACCCAATTCAATCACAATATGGACGTTTTTAGGCTCGCTAACATTTCGAGTAGTCGACATTGTTGTTTCCTCAATCTAATCTGGAGGAGTCTCTTCCTCAACCAGACAACCACCCAATTATGTCATAGGATGGAAATTTGGAGGCTCGTTAACATTTGGTGCAGTCGGTATAGTTGATTCCTCTAGCCATTCTGGAGGAATCTCTTCCTCAATTGGACAACCACCCAATTTTATCACAGGGTTGATGCTTTGAGGCAGTTGTTCTGAATTAAAAAGGGGGTTCTGAGGGCTTGAAGCAGTGTGCAAGTGTTCATCAATCCAATTATGATCAGATTGGGGAGGGCCAATAGGGATGATGTAGGGGATGGGGGGTGGAGATAGGGCTGAAGAGGGGCCAGGTCGATGGTGTCGGGCTGCGAAATTGTAATAGGCTAGCTCATGCTTTAGCTTTCCCCGTTCCCGTGACATTGGAGAGACACAAACAATTTCAATAGCCTGACACCAGAGGGGAGAAATACTAGGCAAGGAATGGGAAACTAAGTGCGAATACAGAATGAAATAACCATTGATATGCCTTACCTCCATAAAAACAACATCAGTGATAGGGAAAGGATCCATAAAAACTGAAGTGATGACGTTGAGCTGCCTTGTACCTATGGTCGTAAGCCTCGGTCGATGTTGTATGTGCACCATTGAAACCTCCTTCATGTATAGGCACACTACCCCCCTTATTGAGTGAATGCTAGGTGTGATGAGTTGACGGGGAGGAAGGGTGGTGGTTGTGGGCGTTAACTATGTTGGGCACATGTGTGCTAAGTGTTGCATGGTAGCCAAGTGTCACCCTAGCTGAGGGTACAAAAAAATCATTAACCCCAAGTTAGAAAATCAAAATTATCTTTCTATTGTTGTCAACTAAGTTTTTTTTGCAAAGATAAGAATGAATTCTTATACGTTTCATAGTGAAATGGGGCGTAGGACAAGACCTAAAACTTCTTGACATGAAAGAATTTGTAAAATATGTGAGATGAATAAGGTAGAGAATAAAAAGATTTTTATCTTGAATACTTGGCCTACAAAGATGTTAGATCCAATTTTTAAAACATTTGTAAGAAAACTTAATTCCCTTAGCATGTTAACTGATAAAATCAAAGGGAACTCAAATATTTCATTCACAAGTTATTCTATCATAGTAGCAACTTGATAAATCAAAGTAATTAATTTAATATTATAGGTTTGGTAGACCAAAGTTCATCATAATCACCCCTATTGATGTCATCGTCCCCGTGAATGGAAACATCCTTTTCCTCATCATTATTGTCATGATTGTCATCATCATTGTTAGCACTGAGAGTCACCCTTAGACTGCTAGAGGATAATCCCAATACCCATCAAATATATTTGTAATGGTAAATGTAACAACAAGTGTGTTTTGAAAGGTGAGAGGGAGCTAATAACAAATGTTCATCAATGAACAATGATGCCTACATCAGACCACGTTCCCACAGAGAAATTCTAATCCAAATATGAACAACAACAAGATAAAATTTGCAAAGAAGAATGAGGAATAAACATAAAAAGATTAATGCAGGTGTACATCTGGTCCAACTAACTAATCCCTAAAGAAAAATCCAGAAATAAAGATCCTCCTACTTCAAGAATTAAAAGATGTTTATGGTGATTCCTTCACACAGTCAAATACTTTGTTGCATAAAAACAATAGCATGAATCCTTCACACATAACCAGAAACTAGAAGAAAAAGGAAATAACTATGTTCCATATTAGTATTAGCAACATCAATTGAAATACATGCTCTTCAGTGAGGTATACAGAGCTTCAAAAACAAAATAGTTCCTCTTCTATTACTCTGCCTCCTCCCTTCGCTCTTTCTAACCCTAATCTACTCTTGTTCCATGAAATATATAGAAATATAGGTCCTTTCTATCTCACCAATTTGAACTCCAACCGCTTTCCCAAAATATAAACATTTACAAACAAAGAATGACACATTTTAACTTATTTCCTGCTTTTTAGGAGGCGAAATTCTGAAAACTAGGCTTCAAAATGCCACTTTTAATTCTCAAAATATAATAGATGTGTAAAATATGAGAATGGTTTTTGTATATAGTCTTGTTCTAAAGAAAAACCTTTCTCAATTTCTTTAAATTTATCTCCAGTTGGTCTGAATACGTGTCACAAAAACATGTCTCAAACATGAAATCATGGAAACTGGAAAAATAGGGCTCAAAGATTCCTTTGAATCTCCAAATAAGTGACACCTGTGTGAAAAATGAAAGAGGTTAATGTTCTTGGGTCCTTTCTTGATAATAACCTCCTTTGGATTTAGAAAAGTCATCCTGGTTCATCCGAAAATCCTCATGGAAGTCAACTGGTCAAAAATACCAGTTCAACAGTCTTAGAACAGAGTTTCTGCAGCACATTCTGTAGTGCATTTCGTAGCGCTTGTCTAAATTTGCAGTGCCTGATCCAGTTCGTGGTGACAAAGGAAAATCAAGTAGCCAAAACCTTCCTGACCTCCAGACAAGACAAAAAAACTCATGGAGTACCTAATGACCCTGAGTTTGATGCTAGTAATTTTGAATTTGCACCAGGATGCTTGCAACCTATCCAACCACAACCCTCTTCCTTAACTAGTTCACAACACCAACTCAAATATATCTTGCACACTTGAATGGATTTATAGTGACAAAGTGGAGACTTTGAGTACAACCTGGATGTATGACATCTCAAGGAAATGATATAAAAAACCAAAGGTATGATTCATGAGGTTTTTTACCTGTCATGATAACAATCTCATAGCTCAAATTTTAGACCAAGTCTAAACATAGCCTTATTAGTCCCTGCCCTTCGGGCTGGTAGGGACTATAGTAATCGATTTAGCCTTTTCATATTAGTTTGGCATGAAAACCAAAGACATTTCCTTGTTTTAAGATAAAGTTTCGAAAAGTTTAAACAATTTCACTTCAAAATTTATACTTTAATCTAAGTTTTGAGATTGAGGTCTTATTTGGCCTCATAACGAGGCAAGACTTAGGATATGTGCTAATTTTTTTATATGATTCAGAAAGTTTCAGGGATAAATGAATTAATGTTATCTCTTAGATTAGAATTAGTTCTTAAACATTTAATGTTTGTTAGTTTGTTATGTGTATCCCATAGCCCAGTTAGGCTCTTCAATTGCCACATGCACCATTGTCGTTGCCACATGCACCCGCATGCAAGCTTCCATGAAAATTTCATATTATAATATTATAGAATGGAGTTCAAACTTCACATTATATGATGTATTACGAGGAAATAAACACTGACCAACACAAGAGCTCGCGTAGATTTACCTGCAAGCTTCCTTGCAAGCTTCATATCAAGATGAAGTTCAAGAACAAGATAAACACCGACTGGCACCAAAGAGAAAGCGAGCAGATTGAACTGTTGTAGATCGAACACCAACTTTTTAGCTGAGCAAGAAGACTTGAAATGAAGTGACTTTTCACTGATTCCTTTTCCTTATTAGCAGGTTTTTCTTTCTTCTATTTTGAAAGAATAAGAACTTTTCATGGATACATGCATCGTCCCATGTGATAAAATCTATAAAAATACATAACGTAGAATTGAAGGTAATAAACAAGCGATACATTCCAAAAACACCAGGGCATTTATGAAGGATAATTATGGTCTGTGATATGATTTAGATGTAAAATAGCATAGAGATCATATACATACTGATAATTATGGTCTATGATATCATTTAGATGTAAAATAACATCATAGATTATATACATACTCATGATATGTTAAATATGTCTATGCGTGTTTAGGATATTTGCATAGTAATACCTCGGCTTGTAATGGCTGCTTTGTTACTTTATCTCCGAGATAAAAACCTAATACCTACTGAAACAACAACAACCTATTGATATCCATGCCTTCCAGAAACGGATTCAGTTTGGCCTCCGATTTCAGACTCTTACTCACCTGGCAAACGCCTTCTTTCTCCTCGACCCAACCATCGTCAGCCTTCACAACAGACAAACTGGACTCGACGTCGCACGTTTCATTCCCACAGCTTGAGAAATCCTCCCACTTGAAGGATGGACGCCAGGATGCCTTCGACGCTGTTAAATATAATGTAACCTCAACAGGCTGACTGTACATTGCCAGCTGTCCTGGCCAGCGGTACTTTCTATTCTTGTTTTTCTTGAGCCTATTTAGCTCAGCTATTTCCCTCTGCATAGAACTTCTTCATAATCTTCTTCATGTACTCACTTTGTACTCTTCTTCTTATATTCTAATATACTATTTTCTGTTCTATTCTTTCTCTCTTCATTTCTTGCTTCACAATTTATCATGGTATCAGAGCTACAGTAGTAAGCCTCTTCACACAAGCTGGAGAGCAACACGATCCTCAAACAGCGCAGAGCTTACACGGATCTTGAGAGCATTCGACACAGACTTTTCACAAGGCTTGGAGAGCTTTGAGAGTATCTCGACACGAATTTTCTACAAGGCTTCAAGAGTTGTCCAATACAATTTCAAAAGATCCTCATTGTGAAACTTCCGAGGAAGTGCCGCCATACACTCCAAAAGATCAACAAGAAGCTTCAATGCAGGGCTCCAGAAGCTGCATTCATGCTCGAAAGTTTTAGGAGCAGAAACATGAGAAGGAAGTAGAGACCGAGAAGGGAAGAAATAGTAAAGATTCTTGTTCAATTTTCAAAGAATCACCAAAGATTCAAATTAAGAAGAGTCGCAGAGGTTGAACTTCAAGAATTCAAAGCATCGGTTCAAATTCAGAAAGATAGCCTAAAGAAGAAGCGAAAGCATTTAAATCGCTTCAAATCACAAAGATTGCAGTAAAGAACAAAGAACTCATGAAATTCTTTCAAATCTTTGAAAGATTCACAAATTTTTCTTCCGCTGAAGAAAATCCTTGCAAAGGCAATAGAGAACGTGTCTCAGGTTCAAAGAGAAATCATTGTGGCTGTAAGATTCATCTTGCGAATGGATTTGAGGCGGGAAACCAGTTCAGAGGGGACGAAGAGAGCACGGAAAAGGCAAAAGAATTTCATCAGTTAGATCTTGCACAGAGGACTGATAGCCGTCAGATCCAGGAGTAAGTGCACGAGGTTTAGTCCTCCTGAGCTTATCAGAGAAATTCACCGGTAGTCACAAAATCATCCTGATCATTCCATCAAGAGACACATCTTGATTTGTTGACTCCGCAAGGTAAAGGTCAAGACCTGCTCGCGGAGAATTGCCGAATCGTGGAAATCACGAATTATATCTCGACCATTGATCGAGATATGACCGTATCGATCCGGGATCTAATCTCAAACCTGAGCTGGCTGATGAGCGACGACTACTCCAAAACCCCGATACTAAACCATCCACAAATAGCTAAACTCCGAGGATTGTGGAGTCGCCTATCTCGAGGACAGGTAGTGAGATCCAAGTGCCAATTATTTCCAGATTTTGAAGTTCTGGATATCTATGGTCTTCATGATCACAGCACCGTGGATTCCACAAAGAAAGTCCCAAACCTAAAGATCACACCATTCATCTCGGGACACATGGCTTAACATCGCTGAAACCATGATTTCTGCCAACGGTTTCAAGTTGACAAGGATTTGAGTCTAAGTCGCGAACGATTTAGGACCATCCATCTGGGACGATGGCATCAATCCAGATCTCTCGAAGTCAAAAAGCGATGCAGAAATCGCATTAACTGGACTTCAAGGCTTTGAAGCGCGAACGGATGAGGAATCACGAAGTCGCAACACCGGGATTCACAAAATCCCGATAGATCCGACCTGATTGTCCATCAGTAATATCGCATTTCTGCGATTGAAGTCCCGAAAAGCACGAAAGAAGGACATAATCGACCTCTGATTTCGGGAATCGGTTTTTCTGGAGTCAAGTATATTCAAATATCCATGTCCATCAAACCAAAACTCGCAAAGTCGAACCGGAATGGAATCGAAGTCCAAGTCACCGCAAATTACAATACAAAGCTCGCAAATATGAATTTTCTCCGCTTTTACAATTTTAAAAATATGGCATCGTTTAGCAATTTAGGACCAACACAAGGGCCAATACTTCTTGGGAATAATTATGATTTTTGGTCTCTTTGGATGAAATATTTCTTGCAAGTACAAGAGTGTTGGGAACCGGTGGGTCTTGGTTATGTGGAACCAGATCTAGCAGAACTTGCCGCCATGACAAACTAGTAGGAAATTGCTCAGGCAACTCAGAGGAAAAGAGAAAATAAAGCTAAATTTGGATTCAAAATTCTCCAGGGATGACTCGATTTTCTAAAATCACAAGCGTTGGTACTTCAAAACAGTCTGGGACATCCTTAAATCTTCCTATCAAGGAAATTACAGGGTCAAAATAGTTAAACTTCAGACCTTGTGGATGCAATTCGTGACTCTAAGGATGACAGAGTCCTAAAATGTGGATCAATTCATGACCAGAATCATGGGCATCATGAATCAGATAAGATTGACTGGTGAAACCATCAATAATCAACGAATTTTTGAGAAAATACTCAGAAGTTTACACAAGAAATTTGAAATGGTTATAAATAAATAATCCCCGGAATCCAAGTTGATCCACAAGTTTCTTTTTCAACAGATGCATTAATTTGGTTCCCTTCAGGACATGAGACCGCACTCCATCTCCGCCGTATTTAGCCAATCTCCAATGTTTTCAAAACTCAATTCTCCTTCGCAGAGGGAGAGGCAGAGGAAGCAGCTGAGGTCACCAAGGAAGAGGGACAATCAAAGTTACTCTCACTCCAGTGGAGGTAACATACAACAGTATCCGAATGAAAATTTCTAAGGTCAAAGACAACAACAAAAAAATCAACATCAGAATTTTCAGCCCCAAAGAGGCTGAAGGAGAAGATCAAATGAGAAATCAAGCATACAAATGCTATTACCTCCGCAGTATGGCACTATGAATCAATGTGAAGAAGCAAGAAGATCACCAAGTGAGAAAATGTCAAATCATACAAGAGGAAACCTCAGAGGTGGCTAGTTTCATGCCACAAGACCTAAGAATAATCTAAAGATCTCTGGTTGCTAGAAAGTGGATGCAACAATCAAATGACAGTAACAAAGATTTACTTTCATGCATTGATTCTTCACTTCATCCCATATCACACTTGGAAATGATTCTTTAGTCAAAGTTCAAGGAAAAAAGAACTTGTTCCTATTCTTAGTAAACAAAATGTAAAGAAAGACATAAACAATGCCTATCATGTTCCAAATCTGAAACATAATCTATTAAGTGGTGATCTTCATTGAACATGGCTATAAGGTACCTTTGAGGAGCATCTGCAAAATATATACCTATTAAAACCCCAGCAGCAAAGGCACCACTCCCCTGAAACTATGACTCCAAATAGGATGCTTCTCCTTACACTCAGAATTGCAAATTTGATTCAACCATATGCACAAAGTGCACCCAACCCCTCGAATGAAATAATGGTTTGGTATACAAGATTTGGACATCTACCATTTCGTAGTCTAAGTCTTCTTCGGCACCCATGGTCAAAGGTCTTCCCATCTTTGAAGAGAAAATTCCCCCATGTGAGTCTTGATTGGAAGACTGTGGAAATCTTGTTCTTTTGTGTTTTCCAATCAAGCCAAACAACATCTTGAACTTGTTCACAATGACCTATGTCGACCAAATGCAAACAGATTCCATAGGGTGGCGCAGCCTTTCATTTTCTAACGCTTTATTGATGATTTCAGAAAATAATGGATTCATTTTCACACAAGTCCGAAACTTTGCAAAAATTCAAAGAATTGCCGCTAAGATGAAAACCGTGAGTGGTAAATATATCAGCACTCAAAGTCGATGGAGGAGAATACAATCTTAGAATTTGGTAAATTTCTCAGAAACTACAGCATTATTATGTAAACAAATAAATCCGTGTATATACTCTACTCAACATAATGGAGTGGCGGAAAGAAAAAATCAAACAATAATGAATATGGTAAAGAACACTTTAAAGAGAAAAGTTTGTCAAATATTTTGGCCATTGGAAGTAAAGAAAGTACGTTTAGTCGGCCTCCCAAATAGATTCCAACCATTAAGTCTAAAGATGAAAGTCCCCAAGAAGCCATTGAGTAATAAAGCTCAATGTTGCGCATCTAAGGACACTCAGATGCATAGCATACACTCACATACCTTCCAATTTAAGGAAGAAACTTGATGACAGTAGTGAGAAATGTATTTTCACTGATATAGTGAAACATCTAAAGCTCACAGTTTTACAATCAATCACCAAGAAACTAATTCTCAACAGATGCAAAACTCTAGAAAATCAATTCTAGAATGATTCAAATCAGCAAAATGGACAACCAAACTAATAAGCTACTCAAGTTCCTCGAAGTTTAAAATCTCGTGACAACAAGTATCCCAAACCATTATCCAAGTTTGCAAGTACAAAGACAACCTGCAAATTCTCGTGATAACTCAACTTCCAGCAGAAAATCATTCTCTAAACCACAGAACCAGAGAACTCGAAGCTTGAGAGAAATCCACGCTAGCTTGATGACTTTGAAACAAATGCTAACCTTTTGCTTCTTTAATGTCATGTCAACCTACATCTTTTAAGGAAGTCGCTAAGGAGCCACATTGTCTGCCATGAACCAAGAAATCGACTCCATTGAGAAAAATCAGACATGGTATCTTGTTGATTTTCCAACACAAAAAAAGTATCAGGCCGTATGAGTTTACAAAACTAAACCTTAAATGAAAAAGGGCAGACCGAAAAACACAAGGCAAGACTTGTTGCCAAAGGATTCTACAACAACCTCGAACATTATGGTGAAACTTTGCTCCTCGTAGGCAAGATCTAGACACCATGGACTCTGTCAGCTATAGCAACCCAACAATAAAATGGCAAGCATACCGCATGGATGTCAAGTCATCATTCCCGAATGGTTTCTTAGAAGAAGAGGAAGTAATGATCAACCACCTGGATTTGATGTCCAAGAGCAGCCAACCAAAGTATATTCGCTGGGATCTAAAGCCCTAGGATGTATGTTTTAAAGCAAGCTCCAAGAGCTTGGTACATCAGAATCGACACTTACCTGATCAAAATTGGCTTCAAAAGAAGTCGTACCGAGCCAACTCTCTTTCACCAAACCGACAAGACTTGTACCCTTAATTGCATGTTTATAAGGTTGATGACATGATACATAAATCGGAAATCCTTTGATTAACCACTTTTAAAACATGCCATGCAACTGAAATTTTGAGATGATGCATCCCTAATCTGAGTTTGAGATGACAGATCTTGGCATCATGAAATATTTTTTAGGGATTGAGGTTGATCAATCAACCAAAGGCATCTTTGTCTGTCAGAAAAATTATGCAGCGGACATCATCAAAAGATTTCACATGGAAGAATGCAATCCAGCAAAAACCCCTATACCCCTAGGCACAAAATTGAGCAAGAATGATGAAGGTCCTACAGTGGACTCTACTCTGTACAAAAGCTTAGTAGGCAGTTTATTGTATCTTACAGCAACTAGGCCTGACATTATGTATGCAACCAGCCTTGTTTCCAGATTCATGGAATCCCCCAAAGATTCTCATTGGAAAATGGCGAAACGAATTCTGAGATATGTTGCAGGAACTCTAAAATTTGGCTTATGGTACACTAAATCTGATAGTAATCAACTTTATGGTTACACAGACAGTGATTTTGCAGGCAGCCTAGATGACAGGAAAAACACATCTGGACATGCTTTTCACCTGGGCACGAACCTGATCTCATGGGCATCCAAGAAGCAGCCAATTATTTCAATATCTTATGCAGAGGCAGAGTATGTCGCTGCTACCTCAACTTCTTGTCAAGCTGTGTGGCTGAAAAGAATATTGAAAGATATGTCACATACAGAAAAGGATCCAACTCCTATTTTCTGTGACAATACTTCAACAATTGCTCTATCCAAAAATCATGTGTTTCACAAGAAAAGCAAACACATTGACACTCGCTTTCACTTCATCTGCGAGCTAGTCAATAATGGTGATATTGTACTACAATTATGTGGTTCTCGAGATCAGCTTGCTGATATCTTTACAAAGCCACTGGGAAAATCGATTTTTGATTTTCAAAGACAATACTTAGGCATAATTAGTGCTGGTGTTTGTAATTGTTGAGTTTAAGAGGGAGTGTTAAATATAATGTAACCTCAATAGGTTGACTGTACACTGCCAGCTGTCCTGGCCAGCTGTACTTTCTATTCTTGTTTTGCTTGAGCCTATTTAGCTCAGCTATTTCCCTCTGCATAGAACTTCTTCATAATCTTCTTCATGTAATCGCTTTGTACTCTTCTTCTTATATTCTAATATACTGTTTTCTATTCTATTCTTTCTCTCTGCATTTCTTGCTTCACAATTTATCAGACGCAACGGTTTCAACGCATTTTACAGCAGACTCTTGGAGGTTGAGGTGATTACGAGCCCTGTGTGTTTCCTCGATTCGTTGCAGTAAAGCGAAGAATTATTGATTGATGTACAGTTACATATAAAGATTAAATCTCTTTATCTGTTATAATTTATTGATTGTTAGTAAAGGATAAACCTTTATTTTAACACAGGTTAAATGTCTCTGAATTTAATATTTTTCACCTATGTCTCTATTTAAACAAAACTAATTTTTAATCAAAAAATAATTTTAAAATTATAATCTGAACCAATACCAATTATTACAAGTATCTAAAATACTAAATTAAAGTAAATTTCAAGTTACAGGTATCCAAAATACTAAATCAAAGTAAATTTCCAACTTGAAAGTTGGGATGAATAAATATTCAAATGTTTATATTAGTTTTGCATAACTTTTCGGTGGATGTTTGTGATTTTTTCAAGGGTTTCGCATAGCTTCTCAAGAATGTAAGTGATTTCTTTACGGGCGAGATCATTGGGACTGGATTTATCCAAGGGTTTTGCGGGTTTTGCATAGCTTTTCAGTGAATGATGCGCACCAAGAACATATATAACATAGATATTAATATTAAGAAACGTATATTTGGATTTGCACTCTGCCTACGCCACACGCAGTGATGGCATATGCAAGTGCTTAAATGTTTAAGTGGCCATTCAGGGACTGCTCCCATCCGTTGGTGGGCTAAAAAAGAGATGTGTTTCTTGGTTTCTCTATTGTTCTCATTGTGCCTCTTGGCTCCTGCACTGATGTGTTCTACCCAAAGAGTTAAGTTTTGCAATCGGTCTCTGTTATATTTATGGAGTTTCTATGCAATCAACTTCCTAGTCAAAGCAATGGCAGGGACTTGCTGCTTTGTAGCCCGGCTTGTTCATTCTGAAACCAAATATAACTTATGATTACAACTTAAAGACTCAACACCTATGTCCTATAAACCTTATGACTCAAAGAACAAAACTAAGGTGAATTTTTTTTTGACCCATACAATCTTATGTGTTAACATTGGTCATTGTCATTTTTGTCACCACCATCGCCACCCTAAGTTGGATAAATTACAACCACCTTTAACCATTTGTAATTAGCTCTCTTATGTTTATATGTGAATGAATTTGGTGTTATATTGTTGGCTAAGGTTATGGACTTGGTTAATTGCAATGAAATTTAGGATTGGTAATTAGAGTTTGAGAGATAGTTGGAGATTTCTGCTTATGGTGGGAAAGAGGATAATTATTGTAATAAAAAACATAGTTGTTGTTCATTGATGAGATTGATAAAAATGGGTATTTTTTAGGTTTCCCATTAAATTTTATTAAATGGAATGATTCTACTTATTTTTTATTTATGGAAAATTATTATTTTAAAATTAGGAACCCATCTTTTTATGGACTGTAAACCCCAAAAGAAGCTTGACCCACCCGCACATACTCAAATGGATAATAGGGTTTGTTGGTACCTTTCCAGTGCCATAAAATAATTTTCCCAGAGGCTACATCAACAACACTCAATATAATTAATAGCCACACTCAACAAACCCAATGTTAGAGAGGAGCATGCCTACTAGGATTTGAATCTAGGTCATTGATTCCAAGTTGTTTCTAAACCATAACCCAACAAACCTTTATGGTGAATGATCATGTCTTTATCTCTTAGATATTAGATGGACATGGTTAACATAATGTAATATTCCTTCTGATCATTTATTTTTTCTTTGTAATTGCCTTTTGATGCTTCAAGTGAGACATTACCCTTTTGGGTATTGAAAATGCTAGTATCCTAGGGTTTTACTATTGGCTTGAATTCAAACCTAGGGTCTATTATTTTGTGCCGACAATTGGTTCCATTGTCATGACATAGAACTTCTTTCACAGAGGAGACATGGCATGGGAACAATCAAGAACATAAATTCATAAGTGGAGTGAGTGCATAAAAACCAAATTTTCACAAAAGGAAATGATAAAGTTGAATGATGATCAAGAAATGTGGAAATATCAACACTTGTTTTCATACATGCATTCAATTTTCTTCACACAATTTCCAAATCTCTTACAAGACAAGGATAAATTAATCCAAACAAAATACCTAATGCTTCTCGAGTTTGGGATGAAGAAAAGATCAAGCAATTGCAAGAATTAGACAAGAAGTGAATGTGTGTTGTATATTTATGGTTTGTCATGCACATTTTAAAGGGTTACATAGAAGAATTTTCAATTGAATATAACATCTCATTTAGCAAAGTAGAACACAAATTTTTGGAAGTGCCTAGAAGACAATTAGTGAAGTAAATTGCATTATTGATTAAAATGTTGATGATTTAAAAAGAGACGATGTCAACCATACTTGACACCTTGGAGGAGTAAGCTTTCACAAAAGGGAATGGATCGAGGATAAAAATAAATGAAGTAGAAGGGTAGAATGGATATAGGTTTAGGTAAAAAAATATAATGCTAAGCACACAAGGAAGTGTGCAAAAATTAGAGATTGGGTATGGGAAGAAAACTTAGAGGGGTTAAGAAAGAGAGGAAGAGACATGGTTAGTATTAGTCCAAATAATGCTAATATATCATGGTTAAAAGAGTGTTACAAGAATACATTTTTGCAAAGGCATTTAGAGTATACACATAAGTTTACAATTAGTTGAAGTCGGTAGATTAGAAGAAGAAGATGTTGACCCCAAATAATTGTTGTGGATGAAAGAGGAGAATCAAGAACAAACTTAGAAGGATATCAAAAGAGCATAGTGAGAGATGAAATCATGGAAAGAAAATATAAAGAAGAAAATATTAAGTTAGCAATGATGTTGTTACAAAGGAGTTACGAGAGTAATGAAGACAATGATGATGCAAATTGTTATTCAAAATAATTATGAGGAGAATAATTAAACATGTTAAGTAATAATACATTCACTATCTCAAATAAAATTTGATAATAACCTTAGACTTGAAAAATTTAATAACAAAGTTAATAATATAATAAGATAAAATGAAAATGACATAAATACCCCACTACACCCTTCTTTTACGATATTTAATAGTGGAGTAAAATGAATATGACATAAATACCCCACTAGACCCTTCCTTTATAATATTTACCGTTCTTTTATGATATTTGATAGTGGAGTAAAATGAATATGACATAAATACCCCATTAAACCCTTCCTCTATAATATTTGATAGTAAAGTAAACCAACTTTGTTATTTATTACTTGAGATTAACTTGAAATACAATAACAAATGGAGTTTTTCTTTTATGATATTTGATAATGGAGTAAAATGAATATGACATATTACCCCATTAGACCCTTCCTCTATGATATTTGATAGTGGAGTAAACCGATTTTATTATTTATTATTTGAGATTAACTTGAAACACAATAACAAAACTGATTTGTATAGAGGTTGGGCACTCTTTTTTCTAGATAAACATCATTATGTTATTTGTAATTTTTGAAGTTTAAAGTTTTTTTTTTCTAGATAAATATCATTATGTTATTTGTAACTTTTGAAGTTTAAAGTTTAAATTGTGCCAGGTAAAAAAACTCACACAATTTAATTTCCAAAAATTTTAAGCAATATAATAATTTACTATAAACTTTTTGAAGTTTAAATTGTGTGAGGTAAAAACTCTTACACAATTTAATTTTTAAGTAATATAATAATTTACTATGAAAACCCCGTATATTTGGATAAACATTACGCATGACCTTAAAAATAGATTATTATTATTTCACACTCAAATACACTGTATTGTTATACGAACACAACATCATGCATGGTACAACATCAACATCAAGAAGAGTGTTTTATTATTAAAGCTTACTACCACACGTTAGAACAAAAGTCAAACAATAAAAGTTGTAGAAATAAGGAGATTGGAAGCAAGAGGACTCATGGAAATTTCACAAGCCATTTTATCAAACCAATTACAAGAATAAACACTATGAAAACGGTGAATCACTTAGTGGTCAGCTATTTAGAGGACTTTCTCTCGTCTTCCAAGGTCGGAACTTGGAGGATATACACATGTGTGTATACGTCGTACCCTACTTTTTCGCTAGAGGGAGGCGATGTTAATTTAAAGGAAAAATCTTACGTTGTCAAGGGGAATCACATGTGTTATATAGTAGTGGTAGGTCGAATCTTAATTTATCTAGAGGAAGCACGTCTTATAGTGTATTAAGAGAGAAATCAGATGTGTCAAGGGAATATTCTCCTTTATGTATATTTATTGTGAAGGTATGAAACACACATTGGAGTTTTTTTAATTTAATAAATGGTGTTTGACTTTTGGTAAGTTGGTTTTTTATGTCATGGTAGGAGCTTAACATACGTTTAAAAATTTAAATTGGTTTAAGTGATAGTTATATATATATATATTAATTATTTTAATTATTTTAATGTGAGGATTTTTATTCATAAAATATATTAGAAGATTATGTATAAAATGTAATTATATGATGAGGGAATTTAAATAATGATTTTGTGTGTAATCATTGTAATATTAAACTAATTAATAATAATCTAATTTTAAGGTTATAATTTAGTTAGACACTAAATTGATGTATATGACTCTCTTGTTTGTGGGATAATTGACTTCCTTTACATAGCAATTAAACTACTTTGTTTACAAAGATGTACATAGATTTAAAAATTTACAAAGATGCACATACCCTACTCCATCTGAATTCAAAAGTGTGACCTCCAAAGAGGAAACACATATTTTTAATTATTAGGTCCACTTAGACTGTATATATGTTTATATGAATTTTCGGTGTGAAGCTTAAGACCAAGGCTTGACTAGTGAATGACTAGGCATGTAGATGTGGTGAATATGCTTATCTGGACTATGCGGAAGGCTTGCCATGATGAACTCAAGCTATGTAAATATTAATGTTGGAATACGTATATATTGGTCCAAAATAGTTGGAGAGAGAAGAAGAGGAGATATGATTCCACCAATGAGAAAGTTGAAAGTGGCCCTATGGAAGAGTTCCCCTCTATTGTCAAGTGTTAGCCTAATATCTCATCTATTTTCCATTGTGTACTTTAAATGAACCTATCTACCTCCATTGACTTATAAATCCAATAATGAAGGTTAAAGGTTGATGAGGACCTCCACCTCATATAGTTATCAAGGAATGCGTTGAGTATGATCATTATGGTGGAAATGTAAGGGCACTTCATTCTCTTATCAAAAGGGAAATCAATGATCATTCTCACAATGCTCTCATTGTCATTCAATCTCATTCTCACATTTATGCTCTACACTCTTCACGATATGTTCTCCATCCTTTCTATCAACCATTACCTAAACCTTAAGGTGACCATGTCAACGTGGTAGACAAAGGGATGTGCAGCCTTGGAGAAGAGAGAGAGAGGTTGCAAATGGCTCCATAGAGGCTAGGCAAGTTAGGAATCCTTGACCTACTAGTTATTGTTACTCATCTGTTGCTTGAGAACTAAGTTTTATGCTTCCAAGTTCATCCTAGAAAGCATTCAATGGATTGGACTCTTTCTGCATACATTGAAGAGCATTGGAAAATAACAATATCCTTCAAGCATTATTGAGCAGAGAAAGGGAAGATCTTCCTTGTGTTGTGTAGGATAGTGGATGAAACTGCAATCGTTGTTTGATCATTGAATGAGGTGCCCAAAGTGCTATGTAGTGAGAAAATTGGCTAAGCCATGAGGGTAAATGGGTTGGGTTGAGTGTGCTAAAATTCATGTCTTGTTTCCTTTGCCCTGGTGGCCTCATAGCTTGGCATAGGGGAGCATCAACGCTAGATGCCTATGGTTGGGTGAAAAATTACTTATACATGGAAAATTTCTTAGGTTATCTTTCATTAAAAGATAAGCCTTCTATCTCTATTTGTATCTACATAATTTAAATGACATCCTTGTTATGGGATTAGATCTATGATGCATGCTATATGTGTGAATGCTTAATTAGGAACATGGGTAGTTGTCTCTGATTTCCCGTTTCCATGAATTCATGTTATTCTATGCTTGTATATTCCGCTACATTTTATTATTTAGAATTATGCAATGTATGTAGTGTGTATTTGTGGTAAGATGCATCTTGAGCTATCAAGAGGGAACACATTTGTTATTGTTAAGAAATGAATAACATGTGATATTAAATTTATTGTCATGGTATTAAACAAATACATTTATTTTAGTAGTACCACTTCTTTGAAGATAGTTTTAAAAAAATATTACATGTTTTCAGATTAAAACAGCAGCTATGTAATTTAGGGTATGTTCAACAAATGTATCTGATATGAAATAATAATCATATCAGATATCAAAGCTATAACAATGTTATGAATTTTAACATGCAAACACAACATTTTGAATGCAATAAAATGACTATGAATCAACATGTTAGATACTATTAGAGAGATGTAATATGTGAACATGAAAAAAGAGAGATGACTTGGTTTCCATGGGTTCACTCAATGTCTATTGTTTTCTCTTCAAATTTGTCATTGAGAATATCATTTGTAATTAATCTTACCGATAAGCTCCCAATATTATGCCAGAAATGCAACTCTCATTGAAGAGAGGCCTGCTTCAATTCCCAGGGTGGTAAACAACATTTTAGCAGAGGTGGCCACACCTGGACTTCAAGCTAAAGATTTGCCTATTCGCAGACCAAAAATAACTCTTTTGACTGACAGAGCAATAGCCTGGTTTGACGGAGCTGCACAACAAGGACACAATCTTTGCGGGGCGGGGGGAAAATTCCTCTTAAACTCTCACTCTTTTATCCATTGGACCCTAAATTGTGGACAAGGCACTAACACAAAGGCATAACTTATGGGGGCGTGGGCTTCTCTCATCTTGGCTCAAACACTGGACATCAACGAGATGTTATTACTTGGTTACTCCAAAGTCATTATTGAATGGCTCAACAGATAGGTTGATCTCCAGGCGACAACACTGGAGTGTTGGAAAGAAAGAACACAAGAAGCAACAAGACACATAAAGAGTCTTTCTTTCTCTCACATCTACCAGGAGGACAATAGCGACGCGGACACCCTATCATAAAAGGCGTTGTCAATGCCCCTGGGCCAAATTCGATATTGACAGTGAGAGGAAGCCAATGAGGGTCCCTCCATCTCGCTAATTCTATGAATGTGGTCTCAAAACCAGTTTTTTATTATCTATATTGGTTTTGTTGTTGATTAACGTAGAGATCCGAGACATGAAGTTTATTGAAATGGACATAAATGATCCATATCAAGTTACAACGTGAAAAGAAAGACGCTATCATTATAAGAATTTTGATTTGAATCGAATAATTGAATGTACATTTTTATATCCTTTTGAATATAAAGAGATTTTTTTCCTGTGGAAAAAAGCTCACAATGTTATTACAATTTACACCCATAACCTATGATGACTTGTTTTGTTTTTTTACAAAGCCAAGAGCAAAGGCAAAGATATCAGAGGAAATTGTATTATGGTGAGTGTCAGAGACAAAGATAACAAAGCAAAGGGCATTATGACGAGTGTGGGATTCAAAAACATGATGTAAACTAAATGTGATGACATTTCTCATATTGACAAGAATCAACAATTCTCATAACATATGAATTCAAGTGGGGATTCACAAAAACAAGGTGTTTAAGTTTATTTGGGAAGATTTCATTAAATAACACATAAAATGGTGCATACACCAATATGGTGATAGAGTATTTATCTAGGTGTAAACTATGTGATGGATTTAACACGGTGGAAGGGTATACTATGAAAGGGTACATTGTATCATAGAATATATAAGAGCGAAGTAGAATAGATATGATTTTAATCTTTAGATGCCAAAAATAAGTATTGTCCAATAAACTAATCCTCATTTCCCACAATAATAAGTTAAACAAAAGTTGTAGAGTAAGACTCATTGAACCTTCAACTCGATTGGCGTAGGTGTAGAACAAACAAGCTATTTTATCAAACCAATTACAAAAATAAATACTATGAAGAATAACTTAGATGACTTTAACTTAAGAGGGCACTTTTTTCTCTGAAAGGAAGACTTATTTTTTTCACTTGGGATGGAAAAAATGAGGGGCCTTTTCGCCATTTGGACTTTTTCTAAGTTTTTGTTCCTTTCCGGTTTATGAGTTACTAGACCCTAAGGGGGAAAGTATCGATCCATTGATATGTTATGTAAAGACTTTAGTCAAAATTTCAGGTTTTTTGCTTGAAGCAAGCAAGGTAGGGGTATTAGGAAAGTTGGGAGGACAAGTTTTGATCGATGGTATTGTTATGTGGTTTTCTGTGCCGGTAGGTCAAGCTTAGTAATTCTTTGTGCATATAAAAGAAAAATTATTTTAATATAATTTTTGAACAANAAGCAAGGTAGGGGTATTAGGAAAGTTGGGAGGACAAGTTTTGATCGATGGTATTGTTATGTGGTTTTCTGTGCCGGTAGGTCAAGCTTAGTAATTCTTTGTGCATATAAAAGAAAAATTATTTTAATATAATTTTTGAACAATTTTTTTTCGGGAAAAAAAAAGAAAAAAACTTAATGGTCAACAATACTTAGATGACTTTATATCTTCTTCCAAGGTCGGAACTTGGAAGATATACACTGTATGTGTAAAGTCGTACCCTACTTTTTCGCTAGAGGGAGGCGATGTTTATCTTCGTTGTAGCTTTGGGTTTGGAGTGAGGCGTCTTTAGAGGAAAAATTTATTGTAAATTATCGCTTCGATAAGGACACTATTTTTAGTGGGCATGTTCGATGTATGCAGTGGTGTGTATCTATGGCAAGACAAATCACATGTGTTATATGGTAGTGGTAGGTCGAATCTTAATTTATCTCTTGTCTTATAGTGTATTAAGAGATAAATAAGATGTGTCAACTAATATTCTCCTTAATGTACATTTATTGTGAAGGTATTAAACAAACATTGTTATTAGGGAGTTTTTTTAATTTAATAAATGGTGTTTGAATTTTGGTAAGTTGGTTTTTTAATGTGATGATAGTAAATTTAACGTGTTTCATAYGATGATAATAAATTTAATGTGTCTCGTGTGTATATATATAAATAATGATTTTTTTGTGTAATTTTTGTAATATTAAAATAATAATAATCTAATTTTAAGGTCACAACTTAGTGAAACATCAAATTGATGTATGAGGTTTTTCTTGTTAGTAGGATAAAKGATCTTTTTTACATAGTGATTTGACTATTTAATTTACAAAGTTGTACATAGATTTAAAAATTTACGAAGATGYGCATTCTCTATTCCATCTGAATTCAAAAGTGTRACCTCTAGRAGGAAACAAATGTTTTTAATCATTAGGTTCACTTAGACTRTATATATCCTTGTATGGATTCCTAGTGTGAAGCTTAAGGCCAAGGCCTGACTAGTGAATCACTAGGCATGTAGATGTGGTGAATATGCTTTTATGGACTTTGTGGTAGACTTGCCACAATGAGCTCAAGATATGTAATTATTAWTGTTCAAATAATTATATATTGGTCCAAAATCATTGGAGAGAGCACAAGAAGGGTTATGATTCCACCATTGAGAAAGATGAAAGGGAGCCTATGGAAGAGTACTCCTCTATTGTCAAGTGTWAGACTAATATCTCATCTCGTTTCCATTGTGTGTTTTAAATGAACATATCTACCTCCATTGACTCAGAGAGCCAATAATAAAGGTTGAAGGTTGGTGAAGAAGTCTACCTCATGAAGTTATTAAGGAATGCGTTGAGTATGATCATTATGGTGGACATGTAAGATTAATTCATTCTCCTAAGGAAAATCAATGATCATTCTCACAATGCTCTCAACACTCATTAGATAATGGTTTCTTGAGTGTTGATAATGGGCTTAGTTTATAATTCTAATTTGAGTTAATTTGATTTAATTTAATTTAAAGAATAAAAATTAAATATTTTAATATTTTTGTTTGGCCTATTATTAGTTCCTGTTTATTTTTCAAGAATTTAAATTAATTGCACAATCAAAATTTGAGACTTTCAACTCATCCACATTCGAGTCATCAATCCTGAAAGGAATTTATATATGAATATTATGTATTTTGTGGCAAAATATTTAATACTTTATACAATATATAAAGTATATAAAATATTAATATGAATAATAGATTACAATCATAATAAATATAGTAATATTAATAATCAATTATAATTCTAATGAAAAAATTAATAGTAATAATTAATTTCACTAATGAATATTAATATTAATATTATATTAGACTGATACTAAATATATTTATAATAATAATCAATAATAATTATAATAAAAATATTAATAGGAACAATTAATTTCACTAACTTAATAATCAATTATAATTATAAGTAAAATATTAATATCGATAATTATTTTCACCAACTTTTACTAATAAAATTTAAATAATAAACTTAATTATGCATATGAGGTTTTAAATCATTATTATTATTATCAATTTTCAAACCTGTCAAAAACAGGGATTATGTTGCCTTGCAACTCTTGTTTATTAGTACCATTTGCCTCGAACATATTTTTGAAAAAAATATTACACGCTTATGGAAGGAAACAAAATCTATACAACAAATGTTATACTTTGTTGAGGGGGCAAACCTGCTTTGTCAGTCTGATCCCTTCTGCATAGTCATAATGTAGTCTTTAATACAATGTCAGTAATCTTGGTTGGGTATAAGGTGCTGCGGGGATTGCACTTCGGGGAGGTGGTGGCATTGGATTTGAAAACCTTGGAATGGAGATCACTCCATACATGTGGAGAGTAGCCAGGCAGCCGAGATAGTGACAACGTTGTCATTGTTGGAGTCACAAATGGGTTCAAGAAAATAAATGAGCTCCACGTTCTTGATTTGCAGAGCAGGGAATGGACACAACCGAGAAGGGTAAGACGATAAACTATCTATCATATCTAATCAACCACATGTGGGAAAGATCATACCTTCCATCTTGATTTTTTCTTTCTTCACGAACGAAGATTTTTTTTATATTAATTTTTGCTTTATAGTTGTAAAGGGTATGATAGTTATTCATTGTGTAGGTGAGAATTAAAGAACCAATTTTATGTGGTCGAATGTCCATGAAACTATGGAAAGTGGAAAGTGTAATAATTTAATATTATTAGTAGTTGAGTGGAAAATTTTAAAGTTGTTTTAAAATTATGTTTGATTTAAAATAGTGATTTATTTTTTTATTACAATAAAAAAAAATTAACAAATTTTGGGAGGAGGAAGAGGATGATAGTAGTAGTAGTAGTAGTTAGACAATAAAATTGGTATACAAGATCCTCTTATTTGTGGGATAAGGGACTCCCTCTGTGTAATGATTAGACTACTAAAGTCTATAGATGTATACATACTCTACCCCTATGTTGATTTGAACTAGTGACCTCTTAGGAGGAAACACATGTTCTTAACCATTAAACCATGTTCTTCTACAAAAGTTGAAAAATAATTTATTTTAAATTTTGATTAATTAAAAAAAATTATTTGACTTTTTTTTTATTATTTTCATCCAAAAAAAGAAAGAAAGAAATCCACATTTATTTAATATTTCTTTTTTATTATTTAGTATTGATATGACAATAAATGGAAGGTCCTTTTATGATGCAACTTGACGAGAGTAATATTTTTTTTAATATTAATTATGAAAATATGACTTGACCAACTATAAATGGTCTAACTAATTCATTTATTAGTCCCTAAAATATAAATGGTCTAACTATAAATGGTCTAACCAATTGATTTTTAATATTAGTAAATTGATTTTGTTTGGTGTTTATGTCTAGTTAGTACTATTTAACACTGACAATGTACCTAGTTTCATGAGGATTTAGTTCCATTCAGTTTACAGTTCATTATACATTTTTTTTTTTTTAACTAAAACGGTTATGTATTTTATTGATTGGAAAATCCAGCTGGCCAGAGCCTTACATCCTTCTCAAGAGCCTTCTACCTTCTACAATCGTTTTCAATCTGCTGTCCTTTTCAAGGGATACAAATTTTTACTGGGTCCCCACCGTTTACGCTGAGTTCTCCTTGGGCCAAGAGGCAGCCTTCGTTGGCTAGTTTGTCTGCTTCTTTGTTTGAGTCTCTGAGTATATGGTAGCAGTTGAAGGAGGTGAAGTCTTTTAGAATATGTCGTAGCCTTTGCAGATTCTTGTTTAGGCCAGCATCTTTAAACTGTCCTCTTGAATGAATCATTTTGATCAAGATCTCGGAGTCTCCAAATGCTTGTAGCTCCCGATGTCCTCTTTCCTTGGCTATCTGGCAGACTTTTATCAAACTCAGGATTTCTGCTTGGTTGTTGGTTCGCTGTTCGAGACCCCAGCAAAAGGTTTCTAGTATTTTCCCTTCGCTAGAGTAAATGATTCCTCCAGCTCCCGCTGTCCCAGGGTTTCCTTTGGAGGCGCCATCGAAGAAGACTGAAGTTTTGCCTTGTTTCTGCCACCAACTCTGGAATATGTCGTGATTGTCTCTTAGCCTCCATTCTGTTTCATGATGGGATTTTTCCGCGCTATGGATCCGAAGGTTCAACACGGAGGAGCCGAGCCACTTCTTTTCTTCCTGCTGCAACGCGGTATCGGTTTTATGGTTTTGGGAGCTCAAAGTTTCTAAGAGGAGGCCTTTTGCTTTTGCCGCTACCATGCTGGGGGTCCACTCTGTGTTGTTGAATATTTGCTCATTCCTTGCTAGCCATAGCTTCCAACACACGTACTTGGGGATAGAGATCCAGATCCTGGCCCATAATGTTTTCAAGGAGAGCGAAGGGTAACTATCCTTCCAAGATGTAAATAGCTCCACTACTGAGATATTGGTGGGGACAACGACCTTGAGGCCATGGAGGGTAAGCTGCCAGACTTTGTTTGCGAAATGGAAGCCTACAAATAAATGGTCCGAGGTTTCCATGGCTTCTCTACATAGAGATCATTTGTGTGGTCCGACAATATTTCTTTTCAATAAATTTTCACCCGTCAAAATCTTTCTGTGCATTAGTGTCCAGAAGAAGAAGTTTACCTTCGGGATCGGCATTGAGTCCCATACCTCCAACCAGAACCTTGCCGAGAGTGGTCTATTTTTCTGTTGCTGAAGCAGAGCGTAGCCTTTAGCTGCTGAATATGTTCCTGTGGGTCCCCAACCCCAGGTGTCTTTTTCTGTCATATGCACAGTAGCTGCCTCTCGAAGCTCTGCTTTGAGCATTTCAAGTTGCTGGAGGAGGCAATCTGGGACATTGCCGAATTGCCACTCTGTCCAGGAGCTGTCTTCATCCCACTTTGATATATCGTAGATTCTCTTCTTACCTCTGCGCTCAAGAAAATCGTGAATTTCCATCAGGCCAGCGTTTGATGCAATAGGCGGATTCCCCATTATCTTATCAGTCCAGAGATTGGTGCGTTTTCCGTTGCCAGGGACGCGATACAAATTTTGGTTGAAAAAACGCACCCCTTTGATGCATAATTGCCATAAAATCGTGGTCTTCCTGCTCATGGCATTTTGAAGGTTCATGATTTTGGCATTTGGGATGTATTTGTGTATTAACATTTTGCTAACAGGATGACTGGGGTCGCTATGCAACTTCCACAAGATTTTGCAACCAAGAGCTGTGTTTGCAAGAGCTGGATCACGAATCTGTAGCCCACCTTCTCTCAGAGGCCACTTGGCTGTCTCCCAATTGACCAGGTGAAAATTTCTTTGATTCCCTTTCCCACCATTCCACAGGAAATCTCTCAGCAGTTTATTGATCTGCCTAGCTATCGAATTGGGTGCCAGGAGATAGGACACTTGATAGATCGGCAGTGAGGAGATAACTTCTTTTATCAGGGTTAATTTGCCTCCATGGGTGAGCCAATATCCTCCCCAGGCTTCGATTTTTCCTTTGATTTTTGCTAAGACTCCTTCCCACAGGCTGACTCTGTTTATACCCAATGTTAGAGGCAGCCCAAGATACTGTATATTTTCCCATTTGGAGTGCCCTTTGAACCCCAAGGTACTTGCTATCTTCTGAATTTCGTGTTCTGCAACATTCCAACTGTAGACAACTTTTTCTTTCGCTTATCAGAGCTCCAGACACCTTGCAGTACGCTTGAAGAGTGCCCTTAAATGCAGAGGCTACTCTATTTGAGGCTCCTCCTAGCATGAGAGAATCGTCCGCGAACAGAGCATGGTTTATAGGCTTCAGATTCTTCGTTATTCGCAACCCTGGGGATACCCCTATTATCCTTTCCTGTTCCAACTTCCTGCTGAGAGTATCCGCCATTATTATGTACAGAAATGGAGAGAGGGGGCATCCTTGCCTCAACCCCCTTGTAGATTTGAAGAATTTTTTTGGTCTCTCGTTTACCAAGGGGGCAATCCATGGTCTGTGAGTACAGGCTTGTATCAGTTTTACAAACTCAGGGTCAAATCCGAAAGAAAGAAGCACTTGGTATAGAAAGGACAACTTTACTCTATCAAAGGCATTTGCCATGTCTAGCTTAATCAACATGCCTTTCTCTTTTCTGAGGTTGTTGGAGTGCATAACTTCCTGAACTTGGATTACATTGTCTAAGATGTGTCTCCCTTTGACGAATCCTCCTTGCGATTCTGAGATGAGCTTGCCTAGCAGAGGTTTTATTCTGTTTGCAAGGAGTTTTGCAATGATCTTATAAGAGGCATTACATAAGGAGATTGGCCTGAATCTATCGAAGGAGGCAAGGTTTGTTTCTTTCAGAATTAGTGCTAGGAAAGTAGAGTTGGTGCTGCCTCCTATTTTTGATTTTTGTAAGAATCCTTTTATCATTCTGATGAGGTCAGCTTTGATTATATTCCAACAGATCCTATAAAAATGGACAGTGAACCCATCTGGGCCTGGGGCTTTGTCAGGATCCATGGACCAGATGATTTTGCTGAGTTCTTCTTCGCTGGTTGGGCTCAATAATGCTATGTTATCCTCTTCTGTGACCAAGGCCGGGATGTTCGTGAGGAATTATTTATAGCCTTCTTCATTGTCATCATTCTCTTTGCTGTAAAGTTGCTGGAAGTGTGAGACAACAGTGGCCTTTATTTGATCTATTCCCTTGCAAAGCTTCCCGTCGTTGGTTGTGATCTCGGAGATGTGGTTCCTGGAGAGGCGGGCTTTAAATTGACGGTGGAAGTAGGATGTATTTCTGTCGCCAGCTTCCAGCCAAAGGCTACGGGATTTTAGCCTCCAGTATTCTTCTTCATTTATGAAAGAGCGGTAAGTTCTGCATTGGGCTACTTGCTCCTTTTCCAGATCTGTTCTTGCAATGTCTATTGTTTCCATTTCATTCTGCAACTGTCCCAGTTGCTGCACTAACTCCTTTCTTTGGGTATTGGGATTGCTTTCCGGGGATTTGCTCCATTCCTTGAGGGCTTTTTTTGTTATTTTTAATTTTTTCTCCCAAACAAAGTTGGGAGAGCCAGTAACTGGAGTAGACCATGCCCATTGTACCGTCTCTGCGAACCCACTCTTTATTTTCCACAATGGACTGAATCTGAATGGAATTGGGCCTAGATTTTCTTCTTCCTCTAGCAGAAGCAGGATGGGTTTGTGGTCCGAGGTGAGCTTGGGGAGGATGGCAGTGGAAATTAGCTTCCTTTCCAACAGAAAAGTGCTTTGAACCAGAAACCTGTCCAATCTGGCTGATATGTGTTCCTCCCCTATCCTGTTATTGGTCCAAGTGTACAACCCTTTGCGTGGTTTAAAATCCATTAGATCCCACTGTTGTATTATGTCTTCTACTACAAAAATCATTTGGTCCTTGCTGGACCTTCCTCCCCTCTTTTCTTTTCCATTCATGACTAGGTTAAGGTCTCCAGCTATGATTATGTTGTTTGGGGAATTTTGCTCTAGAAACTCATTTAAAGTTTTCCAACATTCTTTCTTTTCAGAGTGCAAAGTCGGAACATATAAATTGAATAATGCGATAGTTAACTTACTTGCTATGTGCTTCAGCTCTGTAAATCTCCAGTGCTGGGTGTTGTAGGAGTTGACAATACTGAACTGTTATGCCTTCCACAATGTTGCTATACCTCCGGAAGAGCCCCTTGCGCTGATTGCTTTCCCTGTGTTTTTCTGCCATTTGTTTTTGCTGATCTCTAGAAGGCCTTCCCCTTAGATTTTTGTCTCTTGGAGCATGAGGATATCTGCTAGTTCCACTTTCATCAGATCCTTGACCGCTTCAGTTTTCGCCAGGTTCCCCAGTCCTCTGCAGTTCCAAGAGATGATTTTCATTACTTGCTGTTGGGGGTGGTTGGGCCTCCTCCTTTTAGAGACCTTATTCTTGTGTTTATGCCGATTGACATTTCTATGGTGGGTTGGCTTCCTTGGGTATTTTGTCTTTCCGCCTCTTCCTCCCTTGCTTCTTTGTGATATTTCCTTCCTGCTCTTTTAGCTGACCTTTCTAGGATCTCGTCCTCTGAGGAGCTTGATGGATCTAGAGCTTTCTTTCTAGCTATGTCAGCATAAGATGGAGAGGAGGCTACTTCCAGGGTTCCTACCGTTTGCCCAGGTGCCCCTGTATCTTTCCCATTTGGAGGGGGACTTGGTTGCATCCTGCTGTCCATGATTTCTGGTTCTTCTATGTCATTGTTGGGCTTTTCTGTTTGAGGTCCTTCTTGCGGTGGAAGGTTGGAACTCCCGTCGATTTTCTCTTGCTCTAGTTGCCCGGGATTTCCATTATTCATTACTCCTTTGGATCTAGATCTTGCTGTCCCTGTTTTATGAACTACGATCCACTGATTTGCTTTCATGATTTCACTTTCTTCTGCATTCTTTTTTTTGCAGTGCCTTGCGAAGTGGCCGTAGCCGTGACAGTGCCGGCATTTGAAGGGTAGCTTCTCGTAGTCTAGCTCCTGAATATGCGACCAGTCTGCAGCCGTGAGTTTAATTGCCTCTGGTAATCCCACTTCCAAATCAACCTCCACGCAGATCTGTGCACACGAGTACTGATCTTTTCTCGCTGCTTGGTCTATGTACCTTCCGAGCGTGTTGCCGATTGCATGCAAAGATTTTTGGTTCCAACAGTGTAATGGGAGATGAGGTAGACAAACCCACACTGGTACGGATGAGGGCACATCCTG
>SNQJ01S0042709.1:34727-49413 GCA_010110895.2 Picea sitchensis
CAGCCGACTGTTCTGCTTAACTCATATTTGCAATGATTCTCAAATCGTGTCCTCCTTGCTTCTGTTGTGGTCCTTTTCGTTTGCCTGCAGATGCTATTTCTTGGTGATTGTCTACTTTCCAGCGAATGTCTGATATGATTCACTCTTTCATAGCGCAGTGGATCTCACATGTAACAATTGCTGAATGGGGTAGCTATTACCCAACAGAAAACTCTTGTGGCGCAGGCTCCTTCTCATATGCAACAGATCACAGTAGGCTCCTCCTTACGGCCCTTCCGTCAGTGATGCACAGATTGACTTGTCTTCACGTTGTGTTCTGCCTGCAATTCACTGTTAGCAAATGAGAGAATTTGTGCTGCATACACATAACCGAGGATTTGAAAAACTCTGCAATAAGCCAACCCTCTGTAATTATCAAAAACTGTTGTAGATTGATATATTTTCTATCTTCGTTAACAACCATTCACTCATTATTTTATAAAATGCAGCTTCATTAGCCCAGAAATCTCAAGAAAGCCAACACGTTCCCTTCCTCCAATGCATTGCTAACAGGTGCAGGCAGGGCCAGGACCAGAGTGGCATCGGGCTTGGCCAAAACTTGATTAAGGCTGTTGCTGAAGATAAGGATGATCAAGGGGCTACTAAAACTATTCGTGACTCTTCCTCTCTCACGATGATTTGGAAACAGAAACAAAATAACAAACACACACACACAAAACTCACATCAATATACTCTTACAACTAATGAATACTACCTTCTAATCTCTCATATTCATGGGCACTCTCGTGAGGGATTAATCCCAGGACACACATTTCTTCACCATGGAATAACCAGACCCATAAGACTACCATGGCTTTGATACCAATTGATAAAATAAAGATAAGAAGAACAAAATGGCGAAAAAGGCATATTATCCAACACCAAATTATTCAGTCCAATGTTACATATTTATAGTACAATGGGCGATTCCACCTCATAGAGAGATTTGCTCTAGATCCTAAAATCATGCATGATGACTAGGCTAGGAAATCTTAACTAACTCATTAGTCATAACTTGAGGATATATTACTAATATCCTAAATGAATAATACAAATATAGGTAATCCATAGGCTAACAATTATAAGGAAAAGTATGCTAACCCATGAACCCACGGTGACGTGAAAGAAAATGGCTAAGTATGGTGAAAGAAAATACAAGGTAGACGTTTACAAAAAGAAAAACAAGAATTTTTTCAAAGTATGGAGAAGTAATAGTGCAAAGAAATTATAGGGGTCAACAATAACATAGTTGTTTTCATGTTTCATTCTAGACCAACAATCACTATTTTGACCACAAATTTTTCCTTTGATATCATATTGACATGATTACTGTGGGAGTGTTATGAGGAAAATCTATCTATGGCATGAGGTAAACCACAACAAACAAAATGATATGCAAAAATCAACTCTAATCCCAAGTATGCTATATAAATGAAATGCTAACAAGACAAGGTCAAGAACCTACCTCATCCATACGTTCGATGAAGACCACCGTTGAGCACACAACTCAAATCTTTATACCTGCAACTTGTCCTCAAAAACCAAGATACGCAAGAATATGGTGATAATATATAATGTTACCATATAGATTAGAATAATCCATTAACATACATGGAAAATACACCCATGGAATAATAATTCAAATATTTGCAAGATATCAATTGGAGGAGAAAAAAATATTTCTATTAAAATAATCAACAGAACTATGTAGGTAACAAATTGTTGTAACGACACATATCAAAACCGATAAAATAATTATGAAATATTGTAACTCTGAAGAATATTCTATATATAATTTATTTATTATTATATAGATCGAATCCCTTTTGTGGATTGGTCATACCATATTCATATGGTGGTATCTGAGAAGTCAGCCCCTAGGGTTTATTAAATTGGTTTTAACCACTATTGGAAGAAGTCGAACTTACTTAGTGAAGAGAAATAAATAGAGCACCCCTCGGCTAGTATAAATAAGAGAGGAAAGTGCCTCATTCATTCACTCACTCAATCACTCATCTAATGCACAAGTTTTGAAAGAAGTTGCAATTGCAAGAAGAAGGAGAGAGAGGTGCATTCTTAGTATTGGATATTCTTTAGTGTTTTGGTATTTAGTCTTGGCATTATATTGGAAATCTATTATTGAAAAAGTTTTTGATCGGTTTTCTCCCCCATGAGGGTTTCCTAGGATAAAATGTTGTGTACCCTTTGATTGTGTTTCTTTCAGTGATCCTAATTATGTTTTTATTCTCTAGTAAATTGAAAAGAAATTAATAAAAACTCTAAATTTAACATTGTATCATAGCTTAACTGAATAGAGAACCTTTCACTAGGTAACCAAAAATGTCATTGTTGTCGTATAATACAATTAAGGATTTTTATTGGAAGGGAATTTCTGACTAAAAACCATCTAGGGAAGTGCACTCTATCCTAATGAATCACTTTGTATCCTGAGCGTACCTTTTCAACTCGCTCGAGCCTCTGGAAAGGGAAACCCTAGTTTTGACTGGAACCAAAAAAAATAGAAAACTGGGAAACCAGAAAGAGTACCAAAAGTACCAGTCCAAATTTGCACAAGTCTAGTTTCAATGGGTAAAATTTGGATTGTCTGAAAATAAACAACTCCATCCTACTCACCACAACCCAACGCATCCCCTGGTAAGTTCAGATTCAATTTTTGAGCACTTTCATTTTTTTGTCATTTTCCGAGCTCCAAGTCAAGATGTCTACAAGCACCAGGCTTGTTGACCAGTTAGAAGGTGTAGAAAACTTCCATTTCTAGAAATAAAGGATTGAACTCATTCTTGAAGAAAATGATCTTTCAAAATTCATAAAATAAAATGTACCGAAACCCGAAGAAGATGCAGGCAAACAAAAGTACAAGAAGGATATGGTTAGGGCCAAAATAATTTTTGTAGACTCTATCAAAGATCACTTTATCCCTCAAGTTTCCTCTAAGAATACTTCAAAATATATGTTTGATGCCCTAACCATAATTTATGAAGGAAATAACATCAACCGAAAGATGAACTTGACAACCCAACTCAACAATACAAAGATTTATAAAGGAGAAACAATTCAAGATTATTTCGCTAGGGTTACTCATTTCAAAGAACATCTAGAAACAATTGGAGACAACTTGGATGAAGACAAATTCATCATGACAAATCTTAATGGTCTCACAATACCTTGGGATTCCTTCGTCCAAACTATCTATGCCAGAAAGGAGAAACTCCAATTAAATAGTCTTTGGGAAGAATGTGTTCAAGAAGAAGAAACTGTAGCCAACTGAGAAGAAGTACTATTAAGGGATGAATACCAAGACATATATGCTCATTCTATAGGAGGAAAGAAAATGTCTCATTTCCAAAAGGAGACCCACCTCCATAAGGAATATGAATCCCCAAATAGATTCACCCACTTCCATAAAGAATCTCATCCACCAAAGAGATTCCAAAAATATCAGAAGGGTCAAAGAAGAGAAACATATTTCTCCTCTTATAAATGTTATCATTATGATAATATGGGACACATTGCTAAGAATTTTCCTACTAGAAAATAAGAATACAAGAAGAGAAACAACAAAATACATCATGCCCATGTAGTCGAACATGATGAGCCACCCACGAAGTTGTCTAAAGAAGAAATTTAATATTATGTTTTATTTTACACCCTCTCAGGATCTATGACACCTGGAGAGGATACTTGGCTCATAGACATTGGTGCCTCTAATCACATGGAAAGTTAGAGAGACATTATCTCTAGCCTTACAAAAAAGAACTTTCCCCAGAAAGTGACACTCAGAGATGATTACAAGTACCCTATCAAAGGAGTGGGATAATCAACCTACAAACTTGATTCAGGGACTCCAATGAGAACAAAATATATGCTATATGTACCAGTTTTGACAAAGAAATTACTTTCTATCTCAACTTTAGATTAGAAAGGTTTTAGGGTTGCATTCATACATGGTGAATTTCTTATGTGGTGTAAAGGAAAAATCATAGAAGATGCAATTGTCATTGGAACAAAATAAGGTGGCTTATATAAGTTAAAAGGTCACTAAGATGAAACCTTGACACACTCCATTGAGATTCCATGTGAACTTTGACATACAATACTAGCTCACATCAACTACAAATTCTTACCATAAGTAAGCAAGGTAGTTAGAGGTTTACCAAAATTCAAGGTGATCATGAAGGTCTGTACAAGGGATCTGTATATGGAAATCACATAAATAATCCTTTCCCAAAGAGTAGAAATAAAGAAGAAGGAATCTTGGATCTCATCCACTCATATGTATGTGGTCCAATGCCATCAACCTCTCTTAGTGGGTATGTATATCGTGTCATTTATTGATGATTATTCTCATAATACTTCTGTTTATTTATTGAAATGAAAAGATGAAGTATTTGGAAGATTCAAGGAATTCAAAGCCTTTATAGAAAATATCTCTGAAAGAAAAATAAATATACTCAAGTCAGATAATAAAGGAGAATACACTTCAAAAGAATTTGTAAGATTTTAAAGATATTCTAGGATTAAGAGGGAGCTCACCACTCCCTATAATACTCAACAAAATGGTGTAGTGGAAAGAAATAATAGAAAAATAATGGAAGTAGTGAAGACTATGATCCACGATCAAGATCTTCCAATGCACTTATGGGATGAAGAAACAAGAACAACATTTTATGTCCAAAACATATTATCACATAGTGCACTTGGATTCAAAACCCTCGAAGAAACGTTCTCTGGAAAGAAGCCAAAAGTAAGCCATCTCAAAATATTTTGTTGTCCAGTGTTTGTACACATTCTTAAAGAAAGGAGAACTAAGTTGGATCCTTCAGGAAACAAGGGAATATTTGTTGGATACTGTGAGGTCTCTAAGGAATTCAAAATTTACATACCAGGTTTCCATCATATTAATATCAACAGAGATGTAACCTTTGATGAATATGAAACACTCAAGAAATCAAGGAGATGACAACTTGAAGAAGTATATGAAGAATAACCTGTAGCTTCCAGAGTTGCATAACCGATGAAGGAAGTTACAGTTACCCCTGATGATGAGATTCAAGAAGATCATGATATGACAGAATATCAAGAACCTCCCCAAATGATGATCTCTCACAGGAGAAAGCTAGCTTGGGAAAGGGAACTTATTCAATATGGATAGAAGTATGGTTCCCCAGAAGGAACCATGAGATAAAGAAAGAAACCTAAGTCATTTTCTAATTATATGACCTTGATGTGTGATCTCATAGAAAATGAACCTACTTTCTTTGAAGAACCCATTTAGAAGAAATAATGGGTGGATTCCATGATAGAAGAATACCAATCCATTATAAAGAATAATGTATGGGAAATAGTTCCCAAACCAAAAACAAATATGTGATATCTTCCAAATGGATATACAAGATAAAAAAATGTTGCATACAAAAGTATTGAAAAACATAAAGCAAGATTTTTATCTCATGTATTTTCTCAAAAGGAAGGAATTGATTATGAAGACAGGTTTTCTCCTGTAGCCATATACATTTCTATGAGAACCATCATATCTCTTGCAGCCAAGATGAAGTGGAAGTTACACCAAATGGATGTGAAAACAACCTTCTTAAATGGTGTTATTGAAGAAGAGGTTTATATATAACAACCACAAGGGTTTGAAGTTGAATATAGAAAGACTCATGTTTGTAGGTTGAAGAAGCCTCTGTATAGATTGAAACAAGCTCCTAGAGCTTCGTATGGTAGAATTGATAGTTTCCTGACAAGCGTGGGATTTACCAAGAGTAAAGATGATTCTAACATTAACTTCAAGGTTATGAATGATGATTCAGTTGTATTGTTGTTGTATTTGGATGACTTATTCTTAACAGGAGAAGAAAATATCATCACTGATTGTAAGAATAAGCTCACTTCATAATTTGAGATGAAATACCTAGGTCTGATGCATTATTTATTAGGTCTTGAAGTTTGGAAGAGCCCAATGAAGATATTCCTTAACCAAAGGAAGTATTGAGTTGAAATACTAAATAGGTTTGATATGTTGGAATGTAAATCCATGAGCACACCCATGGAAACAAAGTTGAGGCTCCTGGTTGATACTTCGTCATAATTAGTTGATGCTACTTTGTATAGAAAAAATATTGGTCCGTTGATATATCTGACGAATACTAGGCCAGATATATGCTTTTCTATGAAAACCTTCAATTAATATATGGTAGAGCACGGGCGTGTTCACCTTGTAGCTACAAATCATGTGATGAGATAACTTTAGGGTACATTGGACATTAGTCTCTTTTATATTGGAGATCACAACTTCAGATTGTTTGGTTATACTGATTCATATTGAGATGGAAGTTTTTATGATAGAAATAACACTTGAGGATGTTGTTTCATTCTCGGGTCATCCATATAGCTGATCCCAGACTGAAACAACATCCTCAAGTGTTATTTCTATCATAAAAAATTCCAGCCCAATATGAATCAGTATAACCAAACAATCTGAAGTCATGATCTCCAATATAACAGAGACCAAAGTCCAAAGTACCCTTAAGGTATCTCATCACATGATTTGCTATGAAAACCTTCAATCAATATCTGGTAGAGCCCATACGTGTTCATCTTGTAGTTGCAAAGCATGTGATGAGATACCTTAAGGGTTTGTTGGACTTTGGTCTCTATTATATTGGAGATCATGACTTCAAATTGTTTGGTTATACTGATTCAGATTGGGTTGGAAGTTTTTATGATAGAAAAAACACTTGAGGATTTTGTTTTAGTATGGGGTCAACCATGACTTCATGGCAGAGAAAGAAGCAATCCAGTATTTGTCTCAGCACGATAGAAGAAAAATACATTATTTCATGTTCGACTAGTTATGAAGCCATATGGATTCATAATTTGTTGACAGGTATATTTGATCTAGATATGGAAGCCATCGTGATTCTATGTGATAACTAGAGTTGCATAAATATGATGGAGAACCTAGTGTTCCATGATAATTCTAAGCACATAGAAATCCTATATCACTACATTTGTGATATGGTGTAGAGAGGAGATGTAAATCTCCAATATGTTTTCACAGATGAGTAGGTTGCATATGTGTTTACCAAGCCTCTATCTCATGTAAAGTTTGAATATTTTCAAGACAATCTTGGTATATTTCGAAAGGACCTCCCTCGAAAGGGGGAGTGATGGTGATGATACTATGGTATCCTGACCAACAATGGGTAGTTCAGTTAGGATTTTATATATTAGGGGATTGATCATCCCTGGACATATCCTAAAGGTTCGGTAAGGATGATATGTCAGAGTACATGTGCATATATATGCCATCTATGCTCAGTAGTGGTAGCTTCATTAAGATTTTATATCCTAGGGAATCTGTTGATTCCTGGGTAGATCCAAAAGGTCCAGTAAGGATGTTCTATCAGAGTACCACATGGTAGCTCCATTTGGATTTTATATCTTAGGGAATCTTATAATTCCTTTGAAGATCCTGAAGTTCTAGTAAGGACGGTATGTTAGAGTACCACAAAATGTTTTTTTTACACCTACCTCATTCTATTGCTATATGATGATGATGTTTTTATCTCAGCCTCATGTTGATGATGTTGTTGTATCAACCTCAAGCTATTGTTGATGATGATGTATCAACCTTGTATTTTTTTTTATGGTGTTGTATCGACCTCGTGATCTTGTTGATGATATTGTACTAACCTCATGTTATTAATGATGGTGTTGATGATGTTGTTTCCTTAGTGTTATTCTAATTGATGTTGATGCATATGTTGATGATGATGGTATTCTAGCTCCATGATGTGAACGATGATGTTGTTGATGATGAGAAAAACTTCCAATGATTTTTAGATATGCTAGTCAATGTTCCAAATGCTGATGATGTTGTTTCTCTCTTTCTCTCTCATGATGATTTTGTAGTGTGTTATGTCAGTAGAATACACTCCTTGTTAAGGGGGAGTGTTGAAATATTGAAACTGTGAAGAATGTTCTAAATACAATTGAGTTATTAGTATATAGATCAAATCCCCTTTTGTGGGTTGATCATGTCGAGACTTATGTATGAACAAATACCCTTTTTTGGATTCATCAAACCATATTCATATGGTGGTATTTGGGAAGCCGACCCCTAGGGTTTATTAAATTGGTTTTAACCACTATTGGAAGAAGTCGGCCCTGCTTGGTGAAGAGACATAACTCTAGTGCCCCTCATCTAGTATAAATAAGAGAGGAAGGTTCCTCGTTCATTCAATCACTCAATCACTCATATAGTGTGCAAGTTTTGAAGGAATTTGTAGTTGCAAGAAGGAGAGAGAGGTGCATGCTCAATCTTGGATATTATTTACCATTTTGGTCTTTAGTCTTGGCATTGTATTGGAAATCTATTATTGAAGTATTTTTGTTGGGTTTTCTCCCCCATGAGTATTTTCRAGGATAAAATKWTGTGTACTTTGTGATTGTGTTTCTTTCARTGATCCTACTTATGATGTTATGCTCTAGTAAATTGAAAATAACTTAATAACAATTCKAAATTTAACAGTTAAGTCYCTCTAGTTGGGCCTCTACTGATTTAATCCTCCACCAAATGTAAGMTCATATAAAGGAKATAATGAGGTTATCCATCATAAAGAAGGAAGATCTTGGGGGATGAAAATTGAGTTCAAACTTTCAAGGATAAAGGAATGAAGACTCAATGTGAAGTGAAATTTCTCTAGAGTATCTTTACTCTCAAAAGTTGAATTTTGTCCTTTTCCATGGCTTGGATATGGCTCAATTTACAGCCATCAAATGGAATTGAAGGGAAGAGTCAGAGAATTTCCACTATATGAAAGGTCAATGATCATGGATCTCTTGACGTGACATGGAAACCTAACATAATTTTTAATTTTGAGTAGAAAACCCGATGTGCACAGGTTGTAGTGGAGAAACCTACGTATACATTTGTTGTCTAACTCATAGGGTACGTATATGTGGAAAAATGTGTTTTTCTGGCTCTAGAAGGTAAAAAAATGGGACTTTGAGTATGCATAGGAAAATGGAAAGGTGAGCCAAGAAAGTTGCATGGGGTGAGGAAAAATTTTCTATAACAGATTCCCCCTAATGTACGAGGTCAGAGGAGTATCTGCAATTGATGAAATACATTATTATTACCAGAAGTGGAGTGATCGAGACTCAACTAGAAGTGCTAGTTACGAATGAAAATAATATAATCCATAATGACTTTGTACACATGGCTTCCAATCTGAATTACACTGCAGATCCATGTGGAAATATACCAAATAGTTGTTCATGGCCATGAATATGCAATACAAAGTAGAAACATGCCATAGGATGTCATAGTCACAAACAAGGCCTAGTGTAATCCAGTCTCAAAATCAATTTGAAGATATTTGTATACAATTGAGTACAATATAATCTCCCATGATCAATGAATTATTATAGGTTTTGGTTCAATGAAAGACACCAACATAATAATAATGTTTCTACTATAACTTGGAGGTATTCTACACTATCTTCCAAAGGTGCAAGTCTACATCATGTGAATGGAGGAGTTGATGTCATACACAATGATACTTCCTTTGATTATCGATCATTAAGGTATACCATTAAAAAATGTGAAACAACTAACCGATAATGAAAGTAGGTATCAAGACATCGAGTAAATTCTTACAAGTGTGAATAAGGGTGTTTAGTTCGAACACTTGAAGAATCCATCGATAAGGAAACATTGATTTATTACCAACTGTCGATGGTGGGAGAACCTACCACTGATGACTGCAAGCCTCTACGTACTCATAGGACTCTAGGTCTCATTTCCAGAATAGATGTGTTGAAGTCGATTGAAGGATACCCACTGGAAGGAGAGAATTAGGGTATCTCTCATCAGTCATCATGAGGTACAAATAAATAGATTGATGATTAGGAGGATCTTAGATTAATAGGATGTTCATGAACCAACAACCCTATGCTTATTTCGCATGAACCATATGCAAGTAGTGCATGAAAAAGACCCTTTGAATAACAGTCAATAATGATAATGGCATCCAAGACACTGCACAAATCCCAATGTGTGAATTATATTTCTTGTCATCAAACACCAACGAAACCCCCCAGTTAGTGGCCAATGAGGATATGTTGATTGTTAGGTTCAAGGTTACCTACCCATAATAAAAGTAGGGCCAGGGTGCATGGCAGGATTACAACTTCATGTGACTTTGAGACACACTGAGGGTATGGACGACATGAAAATTCAATAGTTCTGAGAAATGGTCAAAATAGGCTTATAGACTTCCTTTGAACAAGAGCATGAGACATATGGATAACTATGGAAACATATTCTTGATGATGAAAATTCATGATGCAGTAGGCATAAAAAAACTCTCCATAGGGATTGAAAGATTAACTAGTCGGAGGAGTAAACTCTAAGTAACGATCTCAACTTCCTAAGGTCATGCTAAAACCAAAATTTGGATGACAAGTGGAATCAAAAGTTTGTGATCCGTTCAAAGGTGAAATAAATGTTGTCAATATGAGATAATATTTTTTTCCCTCTCGTATATATATTTTTTTCATAGGAAAATAAATGCTATGATAGAAGAGAGGAAATGAGTGTCGCAAGTAAGAAACTATCTCCAAACATTGTAACATACCTATGATCAATGCAAGGAAGTTCATTTGGGGCATGGAAACTTAGTGCAATATTTTCTCTTAGGGTACATGGTGTCAAGTTGCAAAGGATATAAACAAGGCTCTGCTTGGCCAGTGATGCAAATTTCTAAGGTAAGAGGCTTATAATGAGAAAAAATGAATTGACAATAGGCTCAATACTAGAAGTAGGAGGATGTAATGCAGTTACAACTTAACTCCAAAGAATTCCATTTTTCATAAATTTAGTGCCCTAGGCCCAAAAAATTATAAAATATTACCTAGGATAACTCTTCTAGCCAATGTTGACTACAATATTACTTTTTTGTAAGAATTCCACTTGGTCCAAAAAAGGGTTAATCTTACACCAAATACATGTCTTTTCAAATCCATTTAACGAGTGTGAAAGAGACTACTTCACTCGACAATATTTTCTCTTTTTAGAATGTTGGAAAAGAGCTTAACGAAGACTCGGGGGGTGGGGGGAGTCCCATAAGTGAAGGTCATAATTCTTGTGAGTAAAAATATGAGGTTCGAACATAAATTCATATCAGAACTATAAGTAACTATCGTTCCTATGGAATAGCTTGTGCATGGGAACCAAATGGCACAAAGGTTCTAAGTAGGGTAACCATGTTAGGTAAACCTCTACCACTTAATAACGACACTTCTAGTAGTAGTAAGAAGGTTATGTGTTGCTAATAAATGGGTTCATTCCTAAGGTATATAGATAATAGTCATAGTACAATGCAAGAATGAAAAATGGAGTTAGAACATATCACATATGCTAGTGAACGAAAATACCTACCGAAGGCATGAACAGGAAGCATGACACTGGAAACCGAAAAAAATCCTGGACAAAACAAACAAAACCAACTCTTTCCGCTGTACAATTAGTCGATAAGTTCAAAACATCATCCCAAAGTATAAGAAGTGGGTAAAATATTTCTACTAATAGTAAAAATAGACCATTTTACCATATCGTTTGATTTTTTTCACCCACATAGTGCATTTTAGGCCATTTTCCCCACAATATTCAAGTATTCATTGTGGGATCTCAGATCAACGAAATTAGAAACCATATATACCAAGTAAGTTCTCTTCCCCTCCTCTTCATTTTCAATGGTTTAAAATTTAAATTTAGTCCTCATCTTTTTATTTTTAGAGGGAGCAACATGTAAACTAGGGTGTATGTGGGTGATGGTTCATCGGGTCATGTAAATGCTTCCATGTATGCAGGAAAAAAAAAGCATTCCTTCATATATGTGGCCCTATATGTGACTATTAGCATATTATCCCATGTACAAGTCTGTAAAAAATGTTTTGGAAAGATTTAACTCAAAAAATGATTTTCCTTTGGTAGGATGGTGATTGAATGGAGGGAGAGGGAGAAAGAAGAGGTAGATGCAGCAGTGGAAAGGGATGCAAGGGCCCAAATCTCTCTAAAAATACGTGGCCTTTAAAAATTTTGGGACCTCAAAGGAATGAGGGTTCAAGTGAGGTTACTTCAGATGCTCGTAAACTATTGGGATCTGGAGACAGAGGCCTTCAATATTGATGGGAAACCATTGAGTATTGAAGTGGACGGCATATATTTATCACAGGATTTTCTCACAAGGGTGAGGTAGTGAATCTCAAGGCCTGGGGGGTTGGGGGTGGTATGACCATGGAGGTGTACATTTCCACCCATTGTGTTGTAGGCACAAATAAAGTAGGGAGCCTACTCCCAATCAGGGTGAGCGAGAACCTGAGCTTAAATATTGCCGTACTTGTTCTTACACGGATCTCAGGCTCGACCTCATTTCACTAGGCCTCAAGGCCACTCATGTTCTTTGTGGTGGAGTGTTTACGACCCACTATTTATGACTGGTGTACCTCACTRTTGGCTAACATGAAGAGTGAGACGACGGATTACAAATAGGGAAGAAAGAGGAACTTTAGATTTGCATATATTCTATGTAGTTTTTTCTTTGAGTGGGTTCYAGGTTTGATCCCMAGAGTAGATATCATTCCACATGGACCATGCAATCCATCCATGTCATGGTGGACTGATGTGATGAGGAGGCTAAGAGGTGGTAGGGTTCCAACCCCCTACAATTATGAATTATTTTTCTGGTGGTCTCGACATGTCATAGCCATTAACGACTACTCTTATGCTAAGATCAACTACAGAGGGGATACAAATATTCCTTTACCATAAGGATCCATCTACGGTGATATTGGTAAGATATGTTTTAAAATATTTAATTTTTTTGTGTTTTTCAAAAACAATAAAAACACAAATATTTTTGTATGGTATCAAGTATTAACAATTATTTTGTTATGCACATGTAGGTTCACGACGACCAGTTGGATTCCCATGACATATGTGCAGGAGTCGGGGAGATGAGAATGAGGGAGGATATCTAGAGATATTGTTGTAGAATATGCAGGGGAACCTGTATCGATTGAAGCACAAGATTCCTATGGTTCATGTGGAGGATCTGCTAGAGGTTATGCAACGATAGGTGGTGGGTGTGCGTTGTGCATGGGTGTGACTCTTTCAGTGTCTCACAAATGCCATAGTGTGCTATCATGATACACATTCAGTGCTATATATGTATTTTGAGGGTGTGAGCACTATTTTGTACTATGAAACCATATTTTTGAAAAGATGAAATATAAAAGATTTGGTCTTCGGCTTTACTTATATATGTTATAATGTGTACATGCATGCATGTGTTTTCTTTACTTTAGTTATGTGAAAAATGATAATCTAAAACATAATTATCATAAGTATAGGATACATGATTAGAAATTCTAGGTATGTGATTATAATTAATAAAATCAAAGTATCGTTCCAAAATTTGTACCTGTAGGAATCGTCAGAGTAGAGTAGGTTCTCGCACATGGTAACTGTCATTTAACTGGCATACGACTTAATGGAATTCTAGGGGAACCTTTAAAGATTGAAAACTATGTGAAATGTAATTGTGTAATAGTTCTATAAATATGTTATACTCAGCCACATTATCTGTTGATGGCTCCAAACAAACGCCACCTGAAGATACCAGTTTGCCCTCGGGTGAGTTAATGACCCAAGCGACATAAGCATTGTTCTGTGTATGATGACTAGCACCATGTACAAATCCTAAGTAAACTAAATACTCCACTGACATCTACCAACCAAGGGAAAAATTTATAAGCAAGCTGATGACACAAAGGAAAATATGTATATACACTAGTATACAAAGAGTCACACCTAAGATTGGAGGATCAAGCGTAATATATTTTAATCTAGAGCCCATTTTTGGGCTCATCCAACACATCCCCTTCATAGTATTCCAATTCATAAGATCCTTTCTCTAAAACACATTGCACAATATAACGAATGTGCCACATGGGGTTGAACTTTCCTTCCCCCAACAGTTCTTTGGCTTGGTCATATAGGATAAAGAAGTCACCGTCAACATACTTTCAAGGACAAAAAGACCTTTCATAATGAACCTTAACATGTCTTTTATTCACTTAGATAGTTATAGAGGCATCTCGATGTTGCTCATCTAGATGTTGTAGGTGCACAAGGTGTTTTTCAAGATCAGATGTGTCAGGTAGGAGCTCAATTTCCATTTTGAGGGAAGATATTTAGCATTCAATCGGAAGGATCGACTTCACTCCATGTACTAACTGAAAAGGAGAAAAAATGGTGGAATTATTTACCGAGGTTTGATATGCCCAAAGCACAGGGTAAAACATTAGATTCCATTCATATTTACTATTACTGACATTTTTTTGCAAAATGGTCTTGAGAAATTTATTCACCACCTTGACTTGGTCATCGCAGATACTCCTATGATCTCACACATTAGGGGGCATATGTTATAGAAAAATTTTCCTCCCCCCATGCAACTTTATTTGATGTCCTTTCCATTTCCCTATGCAGACTTGAAGTCCCCTTTTTTTCCTTCCATATCCAAAAAAGAACATTTTTCCACATATATGTGC
>SNQJ01S0042709.1:63167-75711 GCA_010110895.2 Picea sitchensis
TATCGAGTGGACCCTACATCTTGAAGAGTATTTTGGGCCCACTTAGGACTCTTCTATGGCTCTACATCTGCATTTGGATGCACTAAATTTGCATCTGATTGTACTGACTCTGTATATGGATCATCTGAATCCTCTAAATAAGAACTCTCATCTGAAGAAGATTCGGCATGTGCATGCTCATCATCTCATACAGCTAGAGGAATGAAGGTGTCTGCATGCGGCTACTGAGGTACATGCGAGACAATTTCCTCGAATTGGACACTTCGCTCAATGATGATTCGGTCTAAGGAAAGATCAATAAGTCTATATCCCTTCACACTATTTGGGTATCCAACAAAAATACACTCATTGCTCTGTGGATCAAGTGCCTTCCTCTTTTCAGAGGGAATCTGGGCGCATGCATGTCAACCAAAAATACGAAAGTGGGTCACTTCTAGTTTGAGGCTACTCCAAGCCTCGTAGGGGATTTTATCCTTGACAAATCTACAAGGAGATTTGTTTTGGATGTAGGTTTCACAATTAAGTTCTTCGGCGCATAATATCTATGGAAGTGAATTTTCATGCAACATGTAGGATGCCATCTCTTTTAGAGATCTATTTTTCCTCTCAGCAACTCCATTTTGCTATGGAGTATAGGGAATTGTGTTCTACAACTGAATCCTTTCCTCATGAAAAATATTTTGGATCTCATGATTGACTTAATCTCCCTCATTATTAGTTCAGAGGAATTTTATTTTCTTTCATGAATGTGTCTCAACCAGGGCTTGAAATCTTTGAGGTGTTGAAATACCTCTGATTTTTTCCTGAGAAAGTAAATCCATGTGAAACGTGAGAAATCATCAATAAAAATGAGAAGAAACTTCTCTTTTATGATTGTTGGATGTGGAAAAGGACCCATGAGGTCACTATGTATTAGATCTAAATGAGAGGAAGCTCTCTGATTCTTTCCTTTGTCGAATTTTTCTTGAGGGTGTTTTCCAGGAACACATCCCTCATAGATTCCTTTGGAGAAATGGATTTCTGGTAGACCATCAACCAATATTTTCTTGCTAAGTTGTTTAATATATATGAAATTCAAATGCCCGGACCTTTCATTCCATATCCTACTACTTTCATCAACATGGGTAAGTAGTAAAGCAAAATATGGTTCAATAAATTTAGAAAAAGTATACAATCTAGATTAATGATTTACCTCACCAGTAGAAACCCTGGAATTTGTTTGCATGTCATATATTTCCAATGCATTAGGTGTGAATATTACTTTCTTTCTAGTGTCGTAATTAGTCATATGATACATAGAGATAATATTGACATAAAGTTTGGGAACGTGCAACACATTCTTGAAGCTTTCGTTGGTGAGTTCAATCCTTCCTTTGTCGGTGACCTCGATTGGAGAGTTGTCCCCCATAAGAATAGGAGGAACTTTGCATGCATCCAATGAAGAATATAATACTTTTTTGGAGGACATGTGATGTGATTCTTCTGAATATACGATCCAAGCACCGGGAGAGGAGTTGATGGAAATTAAGGCATGGCTAGAATTTCCTTTATTGGGACTCTTAACTTCTAGCTTATTCTTCTTGGCACCCTTGGGGATGCGATCTCCAAGGTTATTTTTCTGTAGTATTTGAGTCATTAGATATATTTGGTTATGCATTCATATGGATTCTAGATGGAATCCTTTATGGAAGTATGTGGATTTATCCCCTTTTCTTCCCTTCCCACCTTTGGATCCAAAGACATCGATGAAGAGTTTTGAGTACCCTTTCTTATTCGGATTTGAATGATCATTCATTTTGTATTTATACTTATATTTCTGATATTTATAGCTTCCATATTTCACAGTAAGTGCATGCACCTTTGGGACTTTGATTTTTCCCATGTTGATGAGCTTGGTTTGTTCTTGTGTCAGGGATTCGATAAATTCCTCAAGAGAAGGCATATTCTAGGTGCATCCAGAGGCTAATTTGAGTAAATGGAATGTGGATACAAACACAAAGAATTCAATACCAAGTTTGGAGAGAATGGTGAGAACCGATTGTTTCTCCTTGGATTTGTCAACCCTGCAAGATTTGAGTTGCGAGAGTAAATCCTTGTATTTTGTAAAGAAATCTTGGATATTGTTGATGTTTTTTGGATCCAATGTGAGAAATTCCACCTTGAGCATGTGTCCCCTCATCTCATCCTATTTTCCAAAGGGCCCTTCCAAATTCTTCCAATATTCATTAGGGGTTTTACAGGAAGAAATATGAAAAAGGATATCGGGAGAGATGAGACCGCAAATTGTTATGAATGCTTCATCCATTCGATTTAGATACTTGGTTTTTTCTATTGATGATGTTGGTTATGTCGCTTTATTCAAGGTTAACCTGTACAATACTATGGTTTGGATATGCATTATTATTCTCTCCTTCCATGAAAAGTTATTGTAAGGTGTAAGAATGAATTCTTTTGGGAATTCCATTTTTCTGCTGTCTTCAATCTTTGGTACCTGCAAAAATAATTGGGTGTAGATTTTTCTTAGCAATTCATCAGCTCTGATACCATGTAATTATTTTGAACCTACACATAATAGATATATCTAGAAAATACCACAAACATTTGCAGAGAGAAATTGAGAAAGAAGAAGAAAGAGAGAAAGAATGAAAGAATTTTCATTAACCATAATGAATAATGAATAATTTACACATGATATACTCTTTATAACTCAACTAATGTGCAGTGGAAGAGAAGACAATGCACAATAGTGGTGGTATAGAGTGATATGGACACACATCAATAGTTATGGGAGTAAACTGCCACCTGGTATAGTCTCTTGGGCAGTTACAGGGGTGAACTGCCACCTAGCTGAGTTAACTAGTCTACCAGTCTTGAGTTAACTGACATAAATAGAGTGAAGTGAGGAGGAGATTAGGGAGTCATGGGTAATACAATAGTATGGTAATGATACCCAGGATAATGTGCATTAGCTGGTGATGATCCCAATGTTTCATGGTGATAAAATCAATGCAACATATAGACTCCACTCAACTAGTCAAACTGAAGAGAATATTCTCCCTAGAGGAATATTCTTCCTAAAATATAGGATACTGGATAATGAAAAATAAAAAAGGAAAAACCTTAGGAAAAATAAATCCTAGGTGTGTGTGAAGTAACTACAACAACACCAACCTCCACTATCTTTCCATCTAAGTAGACCTGAAAAGTCAGAATAATTATGTCGGGTCGAAAAGAACGTCCATCAAATGTGGTCAACATAGTCATAGATTGGGATAGATCCGGAGAGCCAATGGATTTAAAATAGGTTAGGGACATCATGCACATCAAAACACCTTCATCAATTATAGTGAGTTTGATGTTAAATTTCATGTACTCCACGTGGATTTGAAAGCCCACATGGTAAGGAAAGCGAGGCTTAACATTTGTGACGTCAAACTTAATATCCTTCAAGCGACATGGGTCTAGAGATCCTAAAGAATATAACAAGGTGTTCCTATGTGAAGAAAACATATGGAGCACCTCTAAAAATGACATCACACAAGGGGTTTGACCTAGATATTTGACTATCAAATAGTTTTGGGAAAATCTGGCATTAGGATTATGGGCAAAGCGTTTCAGTACTTCTTTCAGAATACAAGGAGGAGGTTATGAATTTTCGATCTGCAAGGGTCTTTCCAGAGGAGGGGAAGACTCTGGACCTATAACAGTCTATGAAGAACCATAATCATGAGATCGATTGGGTACATAAATATGATATTTGACAATATTAACACATAGACAGTCACCCTCATGTGTCGAGGGGTTTTGACTCCCACTCAACACATTTTTGGTGTTGGAGGACCCTGAAGCCATGTGCTAACTATGCAGAAATGGATTGGTCAGCACAGTAGGGGGTTGTGATAAGAGCCTCATGGATTCCTCGATTTTGGGGCATAGGTGGGTAAGGTGATCATATTTACAAATTTTAAGAGGAAACTTCACCTTCTATTTTTCTTTCTTGCCCTCACCAACATTATTATTCGATATATCATTTTTAGTGTCATCCTTGGCTTTGTTATTATTTTTACCACCCTTACGATTATTACATCGTCCTTTCCTTCTATTCCCTCTTGGTTGGTGGTTACCATTTGGGTTGGATGATGACTATACATAATGCACATCTGCCAAATGAGTGGGAGTGAAGGATGAATCTGAAGCTTGTCTTGCTATATGCTAGCTTAGAGACAAATCCTTCAACTAGTCTATCACTAAGTCTGTAGACTTAGTATTTAGAGAGCCTATGATTCCATCAACATGAGGCCTAGGATTTTGTCTAGGTTCATATTTATACCATGACACTTCAGGAATAATTTCATACAACATCCCAGATTGAGCATATATGAGGTCCATTTGTTGGTATTTGAAAATAGATTCTTCCTCAGATGTTACTATGAATGTAGAAACATCCTTCGAAATATCAGGTAATAAGGACTTAAGGAATCACTCCAACATAATCTCTATAGGAATGTAGGCTTTAATTAACCTCTTATGTCTACACCACTCTTCGATATGGTCCATGATATGTGTGGCCTTACCTTGGCATAAGGCCAAAAAAAGTTCTATGCCAACATCATAATGAATCGACAACTGGAAGTGGTTGAGAAAGACTAAAATCATTTGATTAAAGTTTCTATATGTTCCCCCTGGTAGGCTCAATGTCCCATTTCACTGCAACCCACATGAGGGTGCATTGAAATATTCTCAAATGAACAGAATCGTCATTAAGAGAATTGGATGAGCACCAAAGATGAAAACTAGTAACACGATCACCCAGATCCTCGCCATTCCTTCCCTCAAGTTTTGGAATGTCTGAAGGAAGAATGGTTGAGACAGGGGGCCATAATAGATCATGACACACTAGGTCATTCATTAATCTTGAAAAATCTGGAATATTGAGTGTGGACAAAAAAGGGAGTCAGGGTTGTGGTGTCTGAGCCCATGCTCATGAGAAATATTGGTGTTGAGGGATTGCAGGCCATCCAGGGTTTTGGTATATACCATGGCCCTATTTGGTAGGTTAATATCCTCCTCCAATATGATTCATAAGATGTTCTATGGGTACCATACCTGAAGGGGCGATATAATGAGGGTTATAAACATTACCCCCAACTGGAGGAGCTTCAGGCTGGGGGTTTCTCATAGTGTGAAATTGACTCCCTCCAAGTGGAACTCCATAAGATAGAGGTGGATTTTTCATAACAATGCGTTTGTCAGAATCAACATGGAGGAAGAAGGGGGAAAGGATGGAATATAGGAAGTGGCTTGTCTGCCTGGTTGAGTAATCCATCTAGGAGCATTGAGACTAGGATTAGAACCGGAAGGAAAATAAGGCTTGCCTCATATCATAGGATTCATTTGGGGATCATGAACTCCACCAAACAAGAGAGGAGTAGGCAGAAGGGCCATGCCCCCAGGTCCAAAAGTATAATTTGCATTAGTCTCTGGAATGGAGGATGAAAGTTGCGACATCATATTGGGCATACCAAAAAAAAAAGGTTAGAGACCGAAGGTATGGATTGAGAATTGTGTCCCGACGTACCAAAAAGAGGCCTGAAAGGGTTCATCACTATGGGTCGAGTAGAAACCATAGGCTCGATAGGAGTAAGGAAGAGAACCTTTGACACTACAACCATCACAGCTGAAGGAGTTGAAGGAATCCCACTAACCATAGAAGTTATAGGAGTCGAGGGATTCCCTATGTCATTAAGACTCGACTCGGTATCCATAACTGGATAATCACAAGTTTGGTAGGTGGAGATATATGTATCATGTTTATTAACTTTACACCATTTAGAAGGGAACTTTGGTAAAGACTCAAAGTGCGGTGGTAACTTCAACAAATGACGAGACATGTGAGGAGGTTGATATTTATCCACAATGACTCATGACTTGATATGTGAAAACAAATCTTAGGTCTAATTAACAACCAGAGAGAACACCAAAATAAATAAAAAGGCCAAATGCACACATGTAACACCCCATGTTTTGAGCTCCCATATTAAAATAATGTATTGTTACACTATTGAGAGATGAGAGTGCCCAATTATTAAAAGGTTAGTGTGCCCAAGAAAATAATTTTTTGATCATTATTAATAATAAATACATCATTGGATGTTAGACTGAGAAGGACTAGAGTTGTAGGGGGCTATGATTCCACAAGAGAGTGGGCTTGAGGGGCTAAGTATTTTATTTTATATTTTATTCCCCATTTTTCTTAATGGAGAATAATAGTTACATGAGCTTCTTGGGGGAAGCTCAAGAGGTTCTTGATCCCCACAAATTACATAAACCCATATGTGGCATGATGGTGGGGTTTTTAATATCTCTCACTCTCATCCTCRTTCTTGTGTTTCTTTTGGTCGCTTCACTCTTCCCTCACACATTCATTCAATCAAAGGTTCTTTGTTCTCACTTTTCATGGATACTTCACTCCAATAATTTCTRTCACCCACTCCTCTTTCCTCATCTGTGTCTTGTATTGGGAAAGGAAGACGAACTACGGAAGAGAATCCATTGAATTTTTGGGTGTAGAGATCATTGGTGTAGTTCGGCCATAATTTCGGGACTGCATGTCTGATATGATTGGCATGTGTCCATATTTTATCATAGCTGCGAGTCCTGAGAGTCCCAACATGGATATTATGGACCATTTGTGCTGGAGCCCTAGAAGGAGAAGGACTTCTTGAGGGACTACGTCGTAGAGAAGGGTGGGGGTCCATTCTCTTGGGTTGTGCAGGCTGGGTAGAGGAGAGTTGGGTACTTGGATTGATGTGGGTGTTGGGAAGCCTGTGAGAGCTTGAGTGTTGACTTGTTTGGGAAGTTGAGTAACACTCTAGAACCATCCTTGTGGATTCATAACATTGGCTTGGGGGTGACATTGATGTTGATAATTTGAACAACAATGTCTATTGTTGGGTTGAACCTCCTTGGTATGTGGCTAGTTGGTTTCCTCTTTTACAAAAGAGAAGTGCTCTCTGTTATGGTTTTATTTACATGTGTATGATTTATTCCACTATGTATTTTATTTATCATTGAACTCGATATGTTTATAGTATGCATGATTTTTGTCTATTGTTGTGCATGCCATTTAGTTCCTTTATTTTATGCATCCTTATTAAATTGAAAGGTATTTGTAAGAGAAATAAATATGAGAATGAGATTGAAGTAGCATAGCCCAACCAGTGACTGTCTGGGTATGTTACAACTTGGTATCAAATCTTATGGTTCCAATACTAAGCCTCTATGGGCCATGTAAATCGAGATTCAAAGAAAATTTTTGAGAGAGAAATTGAGTTTCAGAGTGCCAGAAGGCACTGAGAGGGCACCTTAACAGTGTTTGAAAGTTTAGGAGGTGTAGCAGCTCGAGAAGCCACGATGGCCTTAATATATATTTGGGAAGGGTATGAATCCTTCACAACCATCAAATCTGGGAAGAGAGAGTGGAGATTAAACCCTCAAGTATTTCAGACTTCACTGCTTTGGTAGTTTCAAGTTCCTTGTCATAAAATAAGCTCGAAGCCCCAAAGCTATGAAGTCTTGAAGTGAATATATGTTGTAGATCATGGGGAGGAGTACTAGACCATTGGATTCAGACAAAGATAGGTTTGGTCCATTGGATCAAGCATAGATCAGGAGGTGGCGAAAAGTGGATAAGTTCAGACTCCAATCGTTTGATCCGTGTTCAAGAAAGTGGGATTCATAGATCTCATAGAAATTTAGAGATTCAACACACAGGGAGAAGTGAGCCCTTAAGCTGCCAAGAAGAAAGTCTCCCGAAGTCTCAAACTCAGGAGTAAATATGGAGTGTTTGTGTGTGGCGACACATGTCCGTAGATCAACCTATTCAATAATTCAACATTCAGGGGATTCATGGGGTAGTGTGGAGAAGCCTCCCAAAGTTCCAAAGTCCCAGAGTCCCAAAGTTGTGAGGCACTGGAGTGATGTGACCTACTGACGTCGCCTAGGTTGAAATAGAAACAATTTATTCTTGCCACGTGTCACTGTTTTTTATGTTTTTCAATGACCGTTCATGCCAATTAGTATATGAAATGTGTCATCCATCATATAGGGCCATGTGTTTATTCCTTATGTTCTTCCACGTAACACCCCTTAGTGCTTAGTTGCTAATGAAGACTTCGAGAGTTCGCTAATTTGATGTTTGGAAGGAATGAAGTGGAAGGAATGTGGAACATAGTTCTAGTAGCTACCCTAGTGTCAAAATCACCTTACTGGATGAGCACACCAAAGTTAAAAGAATTACAATTGAAGTTGGAGGAATTCTTTAATAAAGGGTGCATACACCCAAGTGTTTCACCTTGGGGAGCACCAATACTCTTTATCAAAAACAAAGATGGAACTTTGAGGCTCTGTATTGACTTTGGACAACTGAATAAGTCTACTATAAAGAAAAAGTATCCTTTACCCATAATTGATGACCTCTTTGATCAACTAAGAGGAGAAAAGATATTTTCGAAAATAGACTTGAGATCGGGATACCATCAGGTAAGAATAAAAGAAGAAAAAATCTATAAGACAACCTTCAGAACCTGGTATGGGAATTATGAATTCATAGTGGTGCCATTTGGATTAACCAATGCACGATCTTTCTTTATGTTCTTAATGAATGGCATATTCAGAAATTATTTGGATAATTTTGTCATAGTATTCGTGGATGACATACTTGTCTATTCTAAGTCAGAGGAAGAGGAAGAACATCACCCAACATTGGTATTGCAAATGCCGAGGGAGCATTAGTTGTATGACAAAATGAGTAAGTGTTCTTTTTATCAATAACATATCCATTACTTGGGGCACATTATTTTGGAACAGGGTATAGCAGTGGATCCAGAAAAGATTGAAGCCATTAGAAGATGGCCAACACCCAAGAATGTTTCAGAAGTCATATATTTGATGGGAATAGTTTTCTACTACAAAAATTTTATAGAAGGGTTCTCTAATATTTCTCATCCCATCACTTCTTTTCAAAAGAAGGGAAATAAATTTGAATGGACATCTGAATGTGAAGAGAATTTTAATATGTTGAAGTAATTACTTACTAGTGCACCTGTGTTAAAGATTGCTGACCCAAATGAAATTTTTTTGGTATGTACAGATGCATGCAAGGAAGGACTTGGTGGATTACTCACTCAAAATGGGCATGTCATTGGTTATGAGTCTAGAAAGATTAAAGAGAATGAGATGAACTATGCCACACATGACTTGGAGCTTTCTTCCATTGTTCATGCATTGAATATGTGGAGGCATTACCTCATGGGAAAGACATTTTAATTGAGAATAAATCACAGTGGTATGAAGTATATTTTTGAAAAACCAACTTTGAATGCTAGGAAGCTAAGATGTTGGGATTTTTAAGTGAATATAACTTTGATATCAATCATATCAAAGGAAAATAAAATAAATTTGGCAATGCACTTAGTATAAGAGTACATCTCATGCATGCTACAACTTTCTGTATGCATCAGTCAAACTTGAACAACAAAATTTTAGATGCTTCTATTACAGATCAACATTACCTATAGGTAAGGGAAAGCTTGCAGCAAGAGGATGTAAAACAAAAAATGAAAGAGTATGACATAAAGGAAGATGGATTACTTATGCATAAAAATCGAATTTATGTTCCTAGTCTCGGAGAACTTAGGAAGTTGGTATTAAAAGAAATACAAAATGTTCCATATGTTGGACATCCCGGTTACCAAAACAAAATTACAGCTGTAAGAAGCCAATTCTTTTGGACTGGGATGAAAAAGTATGTTTTACATTGCCAGATATATGGAATGTCAGAAAGTGAAGGCTAAGCATAGGTACCTAACGGGTTTGCTACATCCATTAACAATTCAAGAGAAGAAATGGGAAGTGATAAACATTGACTTTATAAATAAATTTCTAAGGATAGTGAAACAACATGATTCAATCATGGTAGTGGTTGAAAAATTGACAAAGGTTGTTCACTTTGTTCCTGTAAAAACAACTCATACAACAAATAATATTGAAGAAATTGAAATGAGGGAGATTGCTAGGTTGCATGGGATACCTAGGACAATTGTCCGAGACAAAGACACAAAGTTCACTTCGAATTCCTGTAAGGGATTATTTAAAGGATTTGGTACAAATATGAACTTTATCACAACATACCATCCATAGTAAAATGGGAAGACAAAGAGGCTCAACCAATTAATTTAAGACATGTTGAGAATGTATCTGATGAATAAGAAATCTAAGTGGGAAGATTACTTGCTCTTAGTTGAGTTTGCCTACAATAATGGGTATCAAGGTTCATTGAATATGAGCCCATTTGAAGCCTTGTATGGTAGGAAATGAAGTACTACAGTTAGCTGGGAAAACCTAGTAGATAGAGTGGTACTTGGGCCAGAGTTTGTCAAGGATATGGAAGACCAGATGGTTAATATTAAGTAGAATTTAAGGACATCTCAGGATAGACAAAAAGTTTATGCTGACAAGAATAGGACATAAAGATAATTTAATGTGGGGGAGCATGTGGTTTTGAAAGTGAATCCCAAGAATATCTCTTTGAAGTTGGGTAGCCATACAAAGTTGGTAGCCAGATTATGTGGTCCATTTGAGATATTAGATAGAATAGGGCTAGTTGCATACATACTTGCATTTCCTATTTCCACGAATGTGCATATTGTATTTCATGTCTATTTGATAAAGAAATATGTACACGATCCTAACCATATTATTTATTGGCATTTGATTTAGGCAGAGACAGAAGGAGACTTTCAAGTCCATCCAGTGCAAATATTGGAAATAAAAGTCAAAATGCCCCAGAAAAGAGTTATAGAGCTCGTAAAAGTTCAGTGGACCTGCTACGGTCTTCAAGATTCTACCTGGGAGTGTGAAGATTCCATGAGGGCAGAGTACCCACAACTTTTTGAATAAATTTTGGAATTTTGATTCTTGTTTGTATATGCAGTGAGGATAGTGCCAAAATAAGGGGGAGGGGATGTAACACCCCATATTTTGATCCCCAAAATTAAAACAATGTATTGTTACACTACTGAAAGATCGGAGTTCCCAAAAAATTATTAAAAGGTTAGTGTTTCGAAGAAATGTATTTTTTTTATCATTATTAATAATAAATACATCATTGGCTGCTAGACGGACAAGGACTAGAGTTATAGGGGTTTATGATTCCACAAGAGATGGAGCTTGAGGGGTTAAGAATTTTATTTTATATTTTATTCTCCATTTTGTTTAATGGAGAATATAAGTTATGTGAGCTTATTGGGGAAAGGGAAAGAGGTTCTTGATTCCCACAAATTACATAAAACCATCCCTAGCCTATTGAGGGGGTCCATTCTCTCTCTCACTCTCGCCCTTGTTCTCATGTTGATCTTGGTCGCTTCACTCTTCCCTCATGTATTCATTCACCCAAAGTTTCTCTCTTGTCACTTTTCATGGCTCCAATCATTTTTGTCACCCACTCCTCTTTCCTCATCCATGTGTTAGCTTGGGAAAGGAAGACGAACCGTTGAAAAGCAGCCATGGAATTTTTTGTTGTATAGATCGTTGGTGTAGTCCAACCATGATTTGAAGCCTACATGTCTAAGATTTTTTTTCCTGTGGCCATCTTTTCTCACAACTGTGAGTCCTGAGAGTCCCATCATGGAGATTCTGGACCAGATGCACTAGAGCCCTAGAAGGATAAGAACTGTCTGAGGGACTCCGTGGAAGAAAAGGGTGGGGGTCCATTTTATTGGGTTGTGCAAGATGGGTATAAGAGAGATGTGTACTTGGATTCCTATGGGTGCTGAGAAGCTTGTGAGATCTTGAGTGCTGACTAGTTTGGGAAGCCAGGTAACACTCTAGAACTGTCCTTTTGGATTCATAGCCCTAGATCAGAGGTGAAATTATTGTTGAGACTTGAAACAACAATTTCTATAGTTGGGTGGAATTTCCTTTCTCTGCAGCTAGTTGGTGTCCTCTTTTATAAAAGATAAGTTCTCTCTGTTATGGTATTATTTATATGTGTATGATATATTCCGCTGTGTATTTTATTTAACGTTGAATTCAATATGTTTAGAATATGCATGCTTGATGTTTATTGTTGTCCATGTCATTTAGTTCCTTTATTTTATGCATCCTTATTAAATTGAAAGGTATTTTTAAGAGAAAGAAGTCCAAGAGTGGACTTGAGGTAGTGTATCCCACTTGGTGGGTGGATGGGTATGTTACAATGCAAATAGGATATAATAGCTGAAAAGGGGCCTCCCTTAATAGAGTAGGTATGTCTCACCTAAGAGGGGCCTAATACTCCCTTCAAAGGATTGGAGGTATCACAATCAATTATAAGGGCCCTCGTGGTATTAACAACGCAGTCGGTCAGAGCCCCCCAGAGAGGTAATCCTCCATAAAGGTTGTGTGTTTTCCAACCCTTATCTGAATCTGAGTATCTGCACAATAACCCCTGTAAGTAACCTATGTGGCTACCTATGTCAAGCAAATAAAACCACCACAATATAAC